>JAMKQA010001132.1:0-20034 GCA_024699735.1 Posidonia australis
GCAGGACACCAAAGTAAAGAGCTCGCTGCTGAAGGATCCATCTCAGAAGCCTAGGGTTGCCAACTTCTAAAAAGGACATCGCAAACTCAATAAAAGACCTCCTTGTTGACTGCTTCCTTGCATCCTTCCCTGCTTTCATCTTCCGGATCCCTGACAGCTTGGGGAGCATGGGTAGCTTAAAATCAAACTTACTCGCAACCTCTGAAGCCAAGCTCATGCCACGTCTAACAATGGATGCTAGGAGGTGGAGAGCAGCACTCTGACGTTTCGGATCTTCACTTTTAAGCTCCACATAAACATCCTCCAATCTCTCCGAGAAAATTAAACGAGCAAAATGATCCAGGTTCCTGAAGATGTTCCCACTTGCACGAGATCTTCCAATAGGATGGTCCAGCATCATCGATACGAGGGAAAACACATGAACCATTCCCGGCTTCCCTTGGCGTAGCTTCCAAGCCACCATAAGCTCGATGCATTTGGCAGACGATTGAACATAGTGACGAAGATAGTCTCTGCCATTTTCTCCTTTCAACAGCTTGACAAAGTCCTTGGATGCCTTAGAGTATATACTGACTTCCATGGAGCATAGACCCTTGAGCATGGATTGCAGTTGTATGATGGTGGTTGCTTCAACTTCAAAGTTCAACCACTTCGTTTTCCTCTGTAGCCAACATTGACAAGAAACAGAAAAATCACAAACAAAGAAAAAACATGGTTTTGATGGTAAAGATTGAAACTTTAGGCAAGAAAGTTAGCACAAATCCAGAGTGAACAAGAAGAAAGAAATAGAAGAATTGTTTAAGAAAGAAAGTATGAGAAACAAAGGCTTATGTATACCTTGTTGGTGTTTGTCCTCTTCCATCTTCTTGTTGTTGTCATCAGGTTGAAGTTCCTCTTTCCTGATGATGTCAAAGGGTGAGGAATCATCATCAAATGTTGCATCTTCCTCCTTATGAAAATGTGGGTGTTGCTCTTCTTCTTCCTCCATGAGTTGATTCTTTGTTGTGGTTCGGTAAATTTGGGAGAGGTGCTGAGGTAGGAGGAAAGGAAGAGACAAGATGAACTCTGTGAGGGAGCTGCGGGAGGAGAAGGGTAGCTGGAAAAGAAATCAGAGGAAGAGAAGTAAAACAAAGAAAGAAAGGAGGAGAGAAGGGTTTAAGCCTGTCAACAGATTCTAAGGGAAAGTAGAATTGATTAACTTTGAAAATCAATTAAACAAACTATGATCATACATGAATAATTCCAAAAAAACAAAGATTTAACCCCTATCATGCATTACTCATCAACAAACAACATTGAAAATTTATTTAACAAAATTAGCATTGGGTCTTTATAAACAATTAAATTTGAGAAGAAACCCCATTCTTGATCTTCACATCCTATAAGTTATTTCTTATCTCTAATCAAACAAATTTTGTTACTTCTCAACAAAAAAAAAAAAAATCACCAACGAAACATGCATTTCACATAATTGAACAATATAGTTATTTTTAACAAAAACTAGATAATCACAAACAACTAAAAATGATGACAAAAAATGTAAGAAAAAACAGCACACTTTTATTTTATACTTGGAACTTCACACTTTCTATCATGATACAAACTAAAGCATCGTTGTTGTTGAAAAAAAAAAACTGAAATAAAAAAAAAACAACGACATGGCAGGGACGAGAGAGAGGAGAAGACCTGAGATTGTGAAAAACAGGAAAGAAGATGGCTGATGACAGCAGATGCTGCTGATTACGGATGCTGCTGACGGCGGCGACTGCTAGTGGTGGCAGTTCATGGCGGCTTCGGATATGCTGAGAGAGAGCACTATCAGAATGGACAAGGGAGGAGTGGGACGGAGGGAAATCTGTTAAAATTCCGAGGGGTGGGAGCTTTTATACTTTGGAATTCTATTACGGTAATTTTCATGTAGCTCCCTTAAAATTGCCCACTTTCAAAATGCTCCCTCACATTTGACGTATATGTGTTACTACCATCATATTTTATCATATACCCCTTGTTGTCGGTTGTAAGTTTCCAGAGATAACATCATTAATTTACTAGAGAGAGAAGCTAAATACCCCTTGTGGCAACTTATCAAGAGAAGTTAGAGAGAGAAGAGAGAGAGAGAGAAAAGCTTTAGCAATCTTATAGGTGATTATGTGGCAACTCATTAGGAGAAGTCCATGAGGAGAGGATTTGAGCCTACTACAGTTCTCTCCTTGAGGTCTCTTTAGGTTGGACTTGGTTTGGTCGGCATCTTGCTGGTCAATCAATTGGCTGTTTCTGGTGAAGGAAACGTGGTGTCAACCCTTCTTGAGAGGTAGGGTGTCGGCAAGTCTGTAAATATTTCATTAGCTTCCCAACTCTAAAGATAGCAAGTAGCCCGGGAAAGGGCAAGAATGGTCATTGACGAGCTGAAGCTGATGGTAGGGAACCTCCTGATCGTTCTTAATGAAGGTCCTCTCATGGAATATTAGAGGCATTAATTTGGGTGGTCGTTGAGTTATGTTGTCTAAAAAAATTGGGTCGAGGAATTATGATGTTATTTGTTTGCTTGAACATAAACATAGGATGAAGTAATCAATAAGTTTGTGGATGTTGTTTGGCCAAGGGCTTCTGCATAACTTGGGAAGTGCTCCAGGTGGCCGTATTTTGGTTCTTTGGAATCCTAGGTCTATCTCTCTCACTATGCTTGGAGAAGTGGAACAAGTCAATAGGTTGGAAGCTATGTTTGGTGATAAGGTCTTTGATCTTTCTATGGTCTATGCCTGCAATAAGCCTTATGAGTACATTCCCCTTTGGACTGCTCTCCGTGAGCATGGTGGCTTGCTGTAGTTGCTATGCCGTGATTTCAACTACGTCTGTGTCCCTACTAAACATGAAGGGTCTACCTTTCTTGTTCTTTCTGCTATGGCAGTGTTCAATGGTTGGTTGGAAAGGGAAGGGTTGGTTGAGCTGCCTATGTTTAATGGCTTCTTTACTTGGATAGGCAGTAGGGGGCAGCAAGTGATTCGATCAAGGATCAATTGGTATTTTGTCTCAGCTGATTGGTTTCCTATTTTTTTGGATAGCCATGCCTCTTTTGGTGTTCAGGAGTTATGTGATCACCATCCTTTTCTCATGTCTTTTGAGGATCGTCTGCTTTGACCATCGAAGACTTTTAAGTTCTATAATCAATTGGTTGAGCATCTGGGATTCCTACCTCTTGTTAAGGATGCCTAGAAGGTCCCTGTGCAAGGTACTCCTATGGGTCGTTTTGTTCAGAAGCTTGCTCTAGCCAGGAAGCAGCTTTCTTTGTGGGCTAAGGAGACATTTGGTAATGCCTCTCATGAGGTGGCTAGGATTCATGAACAAATTAGCACTGTTGTTAAAGATGTTAAGGTGCTGGAGGCACACTACTTTAGGTGTAGTCAACCTAGTGAACACCAGGCTTTATATTCTAAGGAAGCTGAGGAGACACCAAGGAGGAGACACCTTAGGCAAGGTAAGGCCCTTTACCCATCTCTTCACATAGGTTTTATATAATATTCTGGATAAAACATGCAACTAAACTGATATGTTGTCTACATAGCAATGTTCTTTCATGCCTTTTCGTGATATTTTGAATGTTCATGATGCTCCCTTATATATGTTCATTACTTCTTTGTCATTATGATTTTGCAGTATGTGGTCTTTATTTTAACAATGAATCATATTCATATGTAACCACTAGCTATGGAACATGAACTGTAATTCATCTTTTATCATTTCTGCATGATCCCTAAGTCAACTAAATCACTACATGAATCATAAAATCTATCAACAGTAGCTGCAGTCCTTGTAAATCTATGAACATGCATGACTTGAGGAGAGAATAATAAGATGGTTTTAATGCTTGTTTATTTATCATGATTAAGTTCTTTCACATCTAGGTTAATGATATGAGTAGTTAGTAACCTAATTAGTTGCATACATTTGATCCAGACTCTGAGATCAGACTGCAGTCTGAAACAGAGTATCTGGTGCGCACCAACTTGGTGCACCTAGCTAGCGCACACTCATGACGCACCAGGCTGGCGCACTAGCCTGGTCACAGGCAACCCATTTGGCATGATCATTTGCATACCTTTCTGTTTGTTCTGGACTTCGATTTTCTTGATGTTTTATCTCTGATATGTCATGTTTTTGCTTGCATGATTTTAGCATATAATAGCACTATTTGTTTTAGTTTTACATCTAGTGAAGTTAGCCTGCCACTAGAGTCTAGTGAATGGGTTGCCCCATGGACTCTTGTTTGGAGAGTTCTTATGCAACAGTCCATGATCCAGAATTGGGTAGCATGGCTGAAACCCATTAGCTTTATTCAGTATAAGAGTTGTGTGGTCTTGTGTGAGGCATATTGCCCTTGAGCACAAGACCCATATCATGTTTTCTTAGGTTTCCTCTTTCCTTTATGACCTTGTGGAAGAGGAGGAAACTCATTCACATGTGATCAGGTGTTTAAATGTTCATGATGCATTTTCAAAAGATTTTATGCATGTTTGCAAGATTTTACATCACTTCATTGGCACATTAGTCTAGCTTATTGTTTGATCTGCAATTTTATAGGCACACATAGGTAGTGCACACAATAGGCGCACATAGGTGGCACACCAGACTGACGCACCAGTCTAGCACACCTGCCTATCTTTCACTGCACACAGTAGCTTTCTGGCATGGTATTTAGCATGGTTTCCGATTTTCTTTGCCTTTGGTTTTCTTTGGGTGTTCTCCTGGATATATCAGGATGACTCCAGTCTATTTTCATTCATATTTATGCATGGTAGCATTGCATTGCATTGTTCTCCTGCTTGTTTGTTTTTCATATTCATAAGGCACCACTTACATATAGCATTGCATTGCATATCGCCCTTGGGCGTACAGAAATAGGCTAAAAAGCCAACATTTCATATAAGTAAATGAGAAACCCATGAAAGACTGATTTTTCAGGCGTACGAGGGTGCCTAATACCTTCCTCGTGCATAACAGGGATCCTCACCCATTTTTGGTTCATGATGACCTTTTCCATTGGTTTTATTGCATGATTTTAATGTTTTTTAACGGTTTTCCTCATCTCTTATTTTAAGTAGACTAGGTGGCGACTCCTAATATTTTATCATTATTTTTATTATTTTGCCGTGACTTCGCTGGTCCTCGTGCATTTGGCCTTTTACGTCAAGTACGAGGTTGTCGTCGGCATGATTACAATAACACTAGGTATAAAAGGATATGAAAATTGAATTAAGAAGTTTGAAGAACAAACAAATATTCGATATACCCGTGCTTAATTCAAAAATCACTGAGACAACACAAGAAAAAATTGGCAAAATTGGGTGACTTTGAAAAAAGAAACAAGAGGAGGTTTTGATGGAGAGATAGCTCAAGATGATGACTGATGGAAATTATTTGTGAAGGTATAAATTTATGTTGCTTATGATCGTTGTTTGGGTTGTTAATTAATTTTCCTTGCTTGCTTTGTAACAACCCTCGAATCGCTACCACTCAACCTAGCTACAATTTTTCATATTATTATTATTATCTAACAATTGCACTAATTATGCAATTTTATTTAAGTACACTCAATAGAAGCAAAACTAGAAAACGACAGAAAATAAAACTAAACTAAACACTCACAAGGATCCCTAATATGTGGCAGTGTGACTCCTCCTATATGCATTAGCAACAGACAGCTCTTTTGTCAAGTCCAAAAAGCCACACCAAGTACACTAGACAGTTCTTTTGGTGCTAAAGTGTCTGATGCCTACTGGCTTATGTCACACATGAGCCACAACCAGTTTAGTGTCAAACACCCAACCGTGCCACTAAATATCTAATTCAATGCACCACGCCAAATCATACCTCAACTGCAATCCTAGGGTTGAATATGAACCCTAATATCCAATCTTTACCGTTAAAGGGAGAACCTAATAATTCTAAGTTCTATCATCTTTTATTCTACCCATTGTCCATTGCCTACATAGAATCTTACTAATCTATTTTAGACAATCCCTATATCATTTCTAATGATTATCCTAACCATTTATGAATCATCAAGTTACTCATGTCATTAAACCTCCATTAAAAAGGGTTATACTATGAACACCAAAACCAACACTCAAGGAAGCACCCTAATTAGCAACCTGGCTGCACTACTAGGTGTGCTAGCTAGGTGCACCTCCCAAGTGCGCCTGAGAGGTGCACCTTAAGCACCAAAATTGGTTGTAGAACAACCATTGCTCTGAACACAACTCAGCTGACACCCATTCATGCCTTATCTTGGTCTATACTCCACAAAACTCAGCAAATAAGGTACCAAACTGAAGGAAATCACTCAATCAACATCATGGAACATAAATCATCAAATTCCAACACCACATCTTGAGAAATCATCAAAACACCTTGGATGAATAGTATAAATCAAGATTAAATTTTTGAAACTAAAAAACTCACAAGCAACCAAAAATCACGTTCCACATACCAGACTAAAGAACTCATTGAGCTCGATAGCCTAGGATAGAATTCACAAGTATCCGTCACTTGTGGCTCGAGAAATTCAAGAAAAAGAGTCGAAAATATTATTAACCCCAAAAACACGGAGCCATCATTAATTTTCCATAAATTCTCAAAAATTACCATAAATTCTCTAAGTATCCATTCACATCCAATGCACACTAACATGCCCCTATGTATAAGGTGTGTATCTTGAACGAATGGCCGGCCTTCTTCCTCTTCCTCTTCCTCTTCCTCTTCCTCCTTCACTTTCAAAGCCTCCTCCTCCTCTTCTCCTCCTCATGACGGTGGCTGTGCGACAACGGTGAGCTCCTTCTCCAACCACCTCTCCCTCGACTCTCTCTCGTCTCTCCCTCATTCTCCCCCCTCTCTCTATTATGGAGGAGAAGGAGTGGAGTGAAGAAGAAGAAGAAGAAGAAGAAGAAGAAGAAGAAGAAGAAGAAGAAGAAGAAGAAGAAGAAGAAGAGGAGTGAACAAGAAGGAGGGAAGGAAGGAGAGTGGAGTTCGTGAGGAGAGAGAGAAAAAAGGAGAAAGAAAAGAAATGAAGAAAAGAAGGAAAGGAAAGAAAGAAGGAAAAGAACCCATAGCACGGGATCAAACTACGTGACCTCTCATGTCCACGTAACTCGTGCAAACAGGGACCAACCACCTGGGCATGCCGATAAACTTCCATGGCCTAGGGCAAACCCTCAAACTTTCATGAGGGTCGACACAGTATCAAAATCACCCAACACCAAAAAGGACAAAACCCACATTATAGGCATAGAACGCTGCCAAAGCTGCGTTTTATAATAAACACAGGGAACTCAGCGTCTAACGACCTAAAAATTCATTAAAATATTTGGTCAAAAATGCTAATCCAGGTCTAAGTTGTTACATGCTTGCTAGTAAGTAATTTTCTAAACCCAATTTTTAGGTTCTAAACTCAAATAAGGGCAAAGGGTATTTGAAAGTGAAGAAAAATGTGAAGGGGAAACACAAACGACATCAAATGTGAGGGGAGTTTTGAAAATAGGACAATTGTCAAGGGTTTATTTAAGAATTACCCTTTTAAGTTATATCCATAAACATTATCATTTTGCTTTGACAACTACAATTACTTTGTGTACAAATCATGGTTTTAGAAATCGAACCAGAGAATAAACTGAAATAGCATTGATTTGGTTCAATCAACACTGACATCATCAATAAATCAACCAATAATTAGATTGATACAATATTATATTTTTAGGTTCAAAACCCAATTTTCATATTACTTCTACAAAATATAAACCTATTTTCAAATAAACATATGAATCAACGTGTTTGATCTCCAATGTAAACAAATCTGATTTTGATATAAAATAAGTCATATGAAATGATAAATGCGGAACCAATAGCAATATAGCATACTAACTAGCATACATAATAAACTATGGCCACTTTTGGTAATGATTATTTGTTTTAGCATATTTACAATAAACTTATTTGGTTGAAAAAGTTGAACCAAACAAGAAAAAAACCCCAACTTATTGAAAAATTCTAGCATTTTTCTCATATGTAAAACTTATAAAATATGCCTAGCTGAGAGAGCTTTTTAAGAAACGCCAACTTCCTTCTAATTTATTTCAAATTTTATTCTCTTTGAAGGAACGAAATTACAAAATGACCAAAACACAACTCAAACACTTTCTCTCTCATCCCTTTCTCTTTCATTCACCCTTCTCCTTTTCTCCCTTGTCCCAACCTCTTTCTTTCTCTCTTGTCCCTTTCTCTCCCGTTCGCCCTTCTTCCTTTCTCATGTCGGCAGTGTAGTTGTAGGCAAGGAGTTGGAGGCACCATTGTGATCAGTGCAACACCCTTTCCTCCCATTCCTTCCTAAGTCTAGTGCTCTTCTCCCTTTTTCATGTTGACAACGTAGTTGAAGGCAAACAAAGCTTTGATCAGAAGCACAATGTAGGCGACATCGTGATTGCAGATGGAGGAGGACGTCGACGAATGTAGGTCGAAGTTCCCATCTTGAATAATGCCTTCTACCACCACTCTTGATCTTGTGTTTGCAATGTATACATCGTGAAAACATATGGGTTAGGGTTTAAGATCTTGGTTTTTTTTTCAACTACTATTTGCACTTTTTTTTGAACCAAAACTTATTTTGATTGTCATAGTCAATGACCCAATGCAAAGGCTTCAGGACCATGCCTGAACAAAATTCCAATTGATGTATATTAGTATGTGAATACAGAAAACTTGTTTTTTGAACATAACTCATTGAGGATGTCATTTGATTCTAGTAACTTATTCTGAATTTGGGGATAAACATCTAAAAGTCTAATATTGAGGATGCCATTCTAGTAACTCATTGTTTTTATAATATCCGTAATTCATTTTTATTTGCTATATATACATAACCATTTTTTCTAGAGAAACAATCCATATGCCATGGGATAGACCACAATTTAAAACTAATTATTTTTCCGTGGTTTTCATTATTTGTGAGTTTTAGAAGTAACTTGATAAATAACTTGATCTTATTGTCAAACAATAAATGGTATTGCTCACGACATAATGTTTCTTGTTATGACTAATTTTATTCCTGTTTTACTGTGGCTGTGTATATCTATTTTTTGATCGTGAATATTAAAGGATCATAACAATTATGTTCAGAAGAATCCCGAAGAATAGATGCAAGCTATAAAAAAACATAATGGTAAGGGAAAAACTATGAAATATGGTGATGAGGTGAAAGTGCTTGTGAAATAAGACGATGAAAAGCACTACATATGGCTTAAAATTTGCCAGAAAGAAGTAAGAGATGGCCACAAGAAAAGTACAACACTAGGTGTAAAAGGATATGAAAATTGAATTAAGAAGTTTGAAGAACAAACAAATATTTGATATACCCATGCTCAATTCAAAAATCACTGAGACAACACAAGAAAAAATTGGCAAAATTGGGCAACTTTGAAAAAAGAAAAGAGAGGAGGTTTTGATGGAGAGACAGCTCAAGATGATGACTGATGGAAATTATTTGTGAAGGTATAAATTTTTGTTGCTTATGATCGTTGTCTGGGTTGTCGATTAATTTTCCTTGCTTGCTCTGTAACGACCCTCGAATTGCTACTACTCAACCTAGCTACAATTTTTCATTTTATTATTATTATCTAACAATTACACAAATTATGCAATTTTATTTAAGTACACTCAGTAGAAGCAAAACTAGTAAACAATAGAAAATAAAACTAAACTAAACTAAACACTCACAAGGATCCTTAATGTGTGGCAGCGTGACTCCTCCTATATGCATTAGCAACCGACAGCTTTAATCTGCCAAAACACACAAACAAAGCACACGTGAGTAACCACTCAAAACGGTCACCTAGCACACACCCCACCTAATCGCTTGGCACATAGCACCAATGAAGCAAATGTAACAACGCCACAAGCACACAAGCACAGGCATCCCCACCTAGATGCCGCAACACCAAACCCAAGCAATCCACTATTACGTGACAAGCATCAAAGCCTTAAAACCATGCCTTTAAAACCATTCTTTCCCTTTTCCTTTCAAAACCATATGCATGCATTTTAAAATCTTTTCATACACGCCTGAGAAGGATGCTCTTGCCGACTCAAGCCTAAAACTATACAAAACACACAAGTTAGTCCCACGCATTCTCTGGGTGGATCAGACAACTCACAGTGTTTGCACACTTTCTAAAGCATCCAAGCACCCACAAAACAAATACAAAGCCTCTACTCTGTGCAACACGGTCCCTTTTGGACCAAAACAGCTATCTCAAGCCTCGAAACCTCTACTCCAAAACTATGGTTTGCTTTAGACCAAAATCAAGGAGCTATTGCTCCCAAAGCACTACATCTCAACTAGGTGTAACACCACAGCCACCTCTAAGCCAGAGCTTGATCCCCTGAATTAGCACGTAGCAAAAACCACAGGCACATCAATGTGTCAAGTTGCCCGACGGCAAGTAGTCAACATTGGCCACAAGTAGTCCATCGTAAAGCTATCACGATGTCTGCATTGCCACTGACAACCACCTTGTGGAGGAGTCTACCTGTCCCAACATTCTACCACCTGTAGGACCCTCAAAGGCTAATCATACACCAAGAAAGTCTGCTCACCCTACTCCTAGGTGAGCCGTTCCTCTCTCAGGAACAACCACAGGGTACACTCTTTCGGCGTCCTAGCCTTAGTGCTTTGAACAACCAGAGTCTCTTTCATCTCCAGGTCTAGCTAGTACCTCAAACCACAACTACAAACATAAACAAAACTAAGAAAACCACATGGACCTCAACCTAAGCAAGTAGCTGACGACCCTAGAGGTATCACCTGTCTCTGGATGGTTGACCGGGAGAATGGTCACTTGGTCCTCCAAAAACCACAAAACACACGAACCTCATCCTAAGCAAGCAGCTCACAATCCTAAAGGTATTACCTGTATCTAGAGGTCGGCCGAAAGCTTAGGTATCTTAGTCCCCTTTTCAAAAACTTCAAACATTTTCCAAAGCCATTGCAAAACTAATGCATTTTTCTTTCTCAAAACCTTTTGGAAAATGCTTTCGAAAATCATTAAATACTTTTCCAAAAAATCTCACAAAACTCTGTATCCAAAAGCAACACGAAACCGAATCCAAGACCACAACTCAAAGCACTGCCTCGATAGCTCTTCTGTCAGGTCCAGAAAGCCACACCAAGTACACACGACAATTCTTCTGGTGCTAAAGTGTCTGATGCCTACTGACTTATGTCACACATGAGCCATAGCCAGTTTAGTGTCAAACACCCAATCGTGCCACTGAATATCTAATTTAGTGCACTACGCCAAATCATACCTCAACTGCAATCCTAGGGTTGAATATGAACCCTAATATCCAATCTATACCGTTAAAGTGAGAACCTAGTAATTCTAAGTTCTATCATCTTTTATTCTACCCATTGCCTATGTAGAATCTTACTAGTCTATTTTAGACAATCCCTATATCATTTCTAATGATTATTCTAACCATTTATGAATCATCAAGTTACCCATGTCATTAAACCTCCATTAAAAAGGGTTATACTATGAACACCAAAACCAACACTCAAGGCAGCACCCTAATCAACAACCTGCCTGCACTACTAGGTGTGCTAGCTAGGTGCGCCTCCCAAGTGCACCTGAGAGGTGCACCCTAAGCACCAAAATTGGTTCTAGAACAACCAGTGCTCTAAACCCAACTCAGCTAACACCCATTCATGCCTTATCTTGGTCTATGCTCCACAAAACTCAGCTAATAACGTACCAAACTGAAGGAAATCACTCAAGCAACATCATGGAACATAAATCATCAAATTCCAGCACCACATCTTGAGAAATCATCAAAACACCTTAGATGAATAGTATAAATCAAGATTAAAATTTTGAAACTAAAAATCTCACAAGCAACCAAAAATCACGTTCCACATACCAGACTGAAGAACTCGCCGTGCTCGACAGCCCAGGATAGAATTCACAGGAATTCATCACTCGTGGCTCGAGAAATTCAAGAAAAGAGTCAAAAATACTACTAACCCCAAAAACACAGAGCCGTCATTAATTCTTCATAAATTCTCAAAAATTACCATAAATTCTTCAAGCATCCATTCACATCCAATGCACACTAACATGCCCCTATGCATTGAATTGAGCAAGAAAGGAAAATCCTATAGGGTGTGTACCTTGAACGAATGGCCAACCTTCTTCCTCTTCCTCCTTCACTGTCAAAGCCTCCTCCTCCTCCTCTATTCGTCACGACGACAGTTGTGCGACAACGACGAGCTCCTTCTCCAACCACCTCTCCCTCGACTCTCTATCGTCTCTCCCTCATTCTCCCCCTCTCTCTATTATGCAAGAGAAGGAGTGGAGTGAAGAAGAAGAAGAAGAGTGAAGAAGAAGGAGGGAAGGAAGGAGAGTGGAGCTTGTGAGGAGAGAGAGAAAAAAGGAGAAAGAAAAGAAATGAAGAAAATAAGGAAAGGAAAGAAAGAAGGAAAAGAACCCACAGCACGAGACCAAACTACGTGACCTCTCATGTCGACGTAACTCATGCAAACAGGGACCAACCACCTGGGCACGCCGATAAACTTCCATGGCCTAGGGCAAACCCTCAAACTTTCATGAGGGTCGACACAGTACCAAAACCACCCAGCACCAAAAATGACCAAAACCCACATTATAGGCGTAGAACGCTGTTAGAGCTGTGTTTTATAATAAACACAGGAAACTCAGCGTCTAACGACCTAAAAATCCATTAAAATATCTAGTCAAAAATGTTAATCCAGGTCTAAGTTGTTACATGCTCGCTAGTAAGTAATTTTCTAATGGTACTTTTAATATTGTAATGATCTTTGTTTTATCCATCATTTAGTATTACTAGTCTAATCTTAGAGCAAACAAATTTATGGATGGACATGTGTGGCACATGTGGAATTACTCGACATCCTTTTCAAAGGAAATGCAACCATAAGGAAATACATTCAAGTTTCAACCACATCGAACAAGGTGTCAAGTAGTACCACCGCGACTGAAATGGTTGGCAATGAGGAAGAAATTAATGGTGTTACTCAAAAAGAAAAAACCACTTCTGTGACATCAAAAAGTAGTAAACGACAAACTACCTTGTCTTAAGAATCAATCTCTAAACGAAGGAAGGCTTCCAAAGATGACAATAGCAATAAAGAAATCAAACATGTCTTCAAAATTTTGAGTGAAAAGATTGATTTAATTCGTGAATTCCTTAATGTTTTAGAAGAAGGGACACAACTTGCCATGGAAAAAGAAGAGACTGCAAATGCAAGGGAAGTTGTGCATAAAGCCAAAGAGGAGAGATTTTCAATTGAAAATTGCCTCAAGTTATTGAAATAAACTATGATTGATAAAAATAGTTTCGATTACATGACTACGAGGCAGCTTTTAACAAAACCTGCAATTTGATAATTGTTTGTGCTCATGGAGGATAGGAATGAAAGAATCCATTGGGCACTTTAGTCTGCTAGGAAGTTTCATAAGTAGATCATCTTTATTTGAACTTCCTTTGAACTACTTGTATAACGCTCTCAATTTCCATAATAATTTGAAACAAATTAAATTATAGGAAATTAAAGCTAAACAGTAATATTTAAACAACCAAGAATCTGTGTGTGTGGCTATGAGATTCCAGACTATGTGTACTATGCAAAACCCACCTGCAACCTAAAACCACGAGAAACACCGTGAGTGACAAAAGTCACCCAACATGCATCTCATGAAAATGATGGAAAACAAAATAATAATTATTTTCCTTTTAAACCATTTCGCAATCATTTTCTCCAAATCCACCAAAAACAAATAACTCGGGCCCAACAAATCGAAAACCACAAAACAAAGCTCTACTAGGCCCAAACCATAAGAAACACTGCCTACGTCAGCCAAACCAAATAGGCAAAGGCTCTACCAGTTCAAACATAAGCGAGGCCCTCAATGGCAAAAACCACACACAATGAGTCGAGATACCTGATGTCGGGCAACCAACTCTGGCTACAAGTCTCCACCAAGGTGTGTTGCACTACCACAGTGAAGTTACCCTGTGCAGGAGCAATCATTGTCACGTAATTCGTTTCCCTAGAGAACCCTCACAAACCCAACCCCTACTGGAAAGGCAGTCCTGTCTCTCAGGACGTTACCAACTATGGAGTACGTGTCCCACTGATACTAGCCACCACATGGTATGCCTCCTCACAACTTCCTTCACACGGTGCTCAAGAAAGGAGTCTCATACCTCCACACCTGACAATACCTGAGCCTCAATGCTCACGACAACAGTAGGAGTATCATATCTCCCCGTCATGCTACAAAACACCTCAACCAGTATACCACAACCCTAGTCTCAAAACGACAGTCAAGGAGTTTCATACCTCCAAGACCCGACTAATCTCCACCTCAAGTATTTCGACCCCCAAGCTCAACCTAAGTAATGCACCTGACCATTTGGCAGGTGTCATCACACCCCCTAGCCTAGACAGCATGACCCACGGTCTCTCGACTCGCACACAGAAAACCTGGAAAATTATTTCCAAAATGTGCCATATCATTCCTCTGAAAACCGTTTTCTCAAAAATCACTATATTTATTATAAAAACTCAGAACACATTCTTAAAGTATGTAATTCATTTCCATGCAAACATAAGCATTAAACATGGGTTTTAAATACTCAAAACTATAGAAAAAATCCAAAAATAATTCCTACCAAACCCACGCATCTGGGCCACGCACACGGCCTGCGCTCCAGCTATTCTATCAGAATTTAGTCAGATCAGAAACAAGAAATCCAAAACTTTCTCCCAACTACGAGCAAAGGGCAGACCTGCCAAATAACCATTGAAAATTACACACAAAATACATGTTGTAGATCCTTGAGGATACTCCAAATCCGCACAGACAAAACCAAAATCCATCAAGTATAGCTTTCGAAATAAAATCACAAAGCCAAGGTGCACAGAAAATCCAAAAACCAAACCACAACATATTCAATGCCATAAATGCTACAATAAATCACAATAAATTTACAATAAATTCAAAACAATAAATTTATCCTAGATAACATTCATCCTAGGAAATTCTACCATTTTTCATGATTTTTTTCACGAGAATTGGAGATGCGTACCTTAATACAACCTCTGGCGACCCAATCATGCTCTTAGATCGACCACCAGTGCCTCTGGCGACGCACAAGCTACCCAGAGCTCCGACCACGCTGATGTCTAGCCAAGCAACCACCTCTGCCTCTCTCACTCACTCACTCCATCTCTCATTGTGTAACGCCCCTAATTCTCATAATAATTTAAAATAAATTAAATTACAGGAAATTAAAAGCTAAATAGTAATATCAACTACCAGGAATCAGTGTGTGCGGCTACGAAACTCTGGACTATGTGTACTACGCTAAAACTCAATTGCATGCCTACACCTGCAACTCAAAAACTACGAAGAACAAGCATCAGTGACAAAAGTCACACAGCATGCACCTTACGCAAACAGTGAAAAATAAATCTATATTAATTTTTCCTTAAAAATCATTTTGCAAATTATTTTCTCCAAAACCACTCAGATTTACAAACCAAGCCTAACAGGCCGAAAACCATGGCAAACGCGGCCCACATTGGTCAAAATAGCAAATAGGACTCTACCAGTCTAAAACCACAAACAATGGCCTCAATGGCCAAAACCACACATAGTGAGTCGGGAAGCCTGGTGCCAGACTACAAACTCTAGCTGCAAGTAGCTACCGAGGTGTATTGCACTGCCACGGTGAAGTCACCCTGTGCAAGAGCGATCACCATCCCGAAATTCTACCACTTGGAGAATCCTCACAAAGCCATCCCTCTCTAGGAAGGCAGTATTGTCTCGTAGGATGCCATCAGCTACGGGGCATGTGTTCCATTAGTGCTGGTTATCACAGGGAATGCCTCCTCACGACATCCTCCACATGGTGCTCAGGAGAGAGTGTTATACCTCCACACCCGACAACACCCGAGCCTCAGTGCTTACAATGATAGCAAGAGTATCATATCTCCCTCTCATGCCACAAGACACCTCAACCAGCAAATCTCAACCTTGGCCCCGTGAACGACAGTCAGGGAATATCCTACCTCCAAGACCCGATGAACACTCGCTTCGGTTTCTCGACCCTCGACCTCACCCAGGAAGACACGCCTGATCATCCAAGAATGTCGTCACATTCCCTAGTCCCGACGACACGATCCTACGGTGTCTCGGTCAGTACACAAAAAACCTGGAAAACCACTTTCCAAAACGGCCCAACTCATCTATTTGAAAATCATTTTCAAACCATTTTATATCTTTGGAAACTCATTCAAAAACCTCGACAAAATGGCACATCAGGTATCTCACATGACCACCACTGATAGCCCACGATCCCCATCTCAAATGGGCAAAACAAATCAATCTGGAAAGCCCACGGAAATCACATTTTATAAAATAGTTGGGCCTTGATTCGGCATACCGAAATAGGCCGAAATAGGCTCGGTATACTGAAATTTCCTGAATCGGAAAACTGATCAGAATCGATAGACCAAAATAGGTACAAGCACCCAAAATGACAGGCTACAAACCAGCCTTGTTGACCAAAAGTTCATAGTTCAGTAGGCCGAATAAATTCAATCGAACTGAGAAACAACGGTCAACATTCATAGCAAAAAATGGTAGACCAATGAGATTCGATCGACTGAATTTTGACTAGAGGACCTAATCTAATAGAAAAATGGCATATCGAAATGGTTTAGTATGTCATTTTCTACGAAACCAGAAAATGACCCAAGGCACAAATCCGTAAAATTGCCCAAAATGGGATCAAGGGGCGGAACCTCAAAACAAGAACCATAAAATCCAACTAAAAAATATATTGTAGATCCTCGAGTCTACTCCAAATTCACACAATCCAAACCAAAATCCATCTATCATGCAAAGAGAAATAAATTCGGAAAGCCATAGGGGTCGTAAATGACCCAAAAACACGCAATACCATTAATAGCCATAAACACTATCATAAATCATCATAAATTCACAATAAATTCTAGGAATATAAATTTATCTAAATTTCATGCATTCCTATTATTTTCTACCATTTTCATACTTTCTACAACACGAAAGTGAGGTGTGTACCTGAGAACGTACTCCAATAATCCACTTCGATCTCTGGCCAACTTCGGCGACCTCAGGCGTCCTCAGCCACTACACGACCTCAAGGACACTGCACCAACGCCCCTCACACCACCACATACCGCCTCAAGCCATCGCTGACCTTTGCTTGTTCACGGCACCACCGGTAAGGGAAAACAGGGGAGGGAGAGAATGGGTAAGGGGGAGAGACCAGGGGGGATAGTGGGATGGAAGAGGGGAGAGGTGAGGTGGTGGAAGGTGTCGATAGTCGTGAGGAAGAAGAGGAGAGGAGAAAACGTGAGGAGGAAGGAGGAGGGGGGTATGGCAGGTTCGTTGCATAGCTCGCGTCCTTAAATAGCCATGCCACTAGGAAGGCATGCATGCGGCCAACCAGACATCTATACATGCCCGCAACAACCAGTAGAACCACACCACAACCACTCGCTCCCAGCACGAGGTCAACTGCAAGTCTCACCAATAGGCCTATAAATGCGGGCCCCACATGGACCCACACACAAGCCCACAAGTACAGTGCTATCCACACATTGTGTCAATCACGCACAGTACCAACCACGCACAGTGTCATCCACGTAGGGACAAGCACAGGAACACACAAATAGAAGTCGGCCCACGAGGCCCAAGCCAAAACCACAATTTCACATAACAGACCTCATAAATAGTAACACCCGTCCAGAAATAAATTTATTAAAACATAAATAACTACAAAATGAATTTACGAGCATTACATCTTAACCACCTTAAAAGAAGATTTCACCTTCAAAATCACTAGTAGGTGAAAAGATACGGATACTAGGCTAGGATGGTTTCTTCGCTCTCCTATGTGGCCTCTTCGGCTCCATGTTGCCACCACCACACCAAAACTAGTGGAATCATCGTGTTCCGCAGCACCTGCTCCTTGCAGTTAATAATCTGAACAACATCCTCCACGAAGAACAGATCTTTCTAGAGCCCCTCTGGTTGAACTAGAATCACATGAGATGCGTCAGCCAGACACTTCCTCAGCATGAAGACATAGAACACGTCGAGCATAGATGACATCTCTGGAGGTGGATCCAGCCGATAAGCAACCTCACCTATCGTCTCAGTAATTTGGTACAGGTCAATATAGTGAGGACTCAACTTCCTTTGCTTTCCGAACCTCATGACATCTTTGGTTAGCGACACTTTTAGGAACACATAGTCTTCCACCAGAAATTCCAGTGGTCTGCATAACTCCATGGTCACCTGCATAACTCTTCTGCCGACTCTGTGCAACCAACAACTTGCCACGGATCAGATCAACCTTGTCCACAATAGCCTATCTAACACTTGCACACCTCGTTCTAGAAAACCAGTGACCTGTATGGCCTGCCATACAAAGTTTCGTACAGTGCCATTATGATGTTTGAGTGATAACTATTATTGTAGGCGAACTCAATCAACGACAGATGGTCCTCCCAACTCCCTTGTAAGTCCAAGGCACATGCTTTGAACTTATCTTCCAACGTTTGGATAGTCCTCTCTATCTGACCATCCAACTGAGGATGAAATGTTGTATTATAGTTGAGCAGTACGCCAAAGGCCTCTTACATAGTCCTCTTGAGCCTTGAGGTGAACCTCGTGTTTCTGTCCAACACAATGGACACCAGAACACCATGCAGCCGAACCACCTCGGAAACATACAGCTCTGTCAAACGGTGCATCGCAAGCTTCACCCCAATGGCTAGGAAGTAAGCAGGCTTGGTTAGTCGATCCACGATCACCCATATGGTGTCGTTCTTCCTCTGAGTACGTGGCAAACTAGTCATGAAGTCCCATGGAGATATGTTTCCACTTCCACACAGGAATATTCAATGGCTACAAGGCCCCTCCAGGTCTCTAGTGCTCTGCCTTGACCACCTGGAAGGTTGTTCACGTCACCATGTGGTCAGCAACATCCTTCTTCATGCCAGGCCACCAAAAGTTTCGCTTCAGGTCTTAATACATCTTCGTACTCCTAGGGTGAATAGTGTACCTAGACCAATGCGCTTCATTGAGCAACCTCTACCCGACCTCCTCATGCTGGGGCACCTATAGGTGCATATCATACCTCAGCTCTGTAATGGCTCCAATTGAGAAATGAGGCTCTCCATAACCTCTAGCATTCTAAACACAATCTGAACAAACAGATCCAGTTGCTGATAGGTGACACTAAACTTCACCAACTTGGGGCGAAGAAATAGGTTGGCCACCTAGACACTAACCATTCCACGAGCTTGCCGATTCGGCCTGCAACTCACCAGATCCTCCAACATGGTCCATTCCTTGACCATCAGGCTAGCCAACACATGCGTACGCCTACTCAAAGTATTGGCGACCACGTTAGCCTTAGGGTGGTAGGATAGACTGAAATCACAGTCCTTCAGATACTCCGTCCATCAACACTACTTTAGCTTGAGGTCCCTTTGTGTGAAGATATACTTCAAGTTCTGATGATCAGTGAAGACCTTTAACTGCTCCCCATATAGATAGTGTCACCAGAACTTAAGAGCGAACACTAGGAGTGTACATGGGTCTAGGTTTTCCAAAAAATCGAACCAACCTGAATCGCGTGGGTTGAGTTGGGTTGGGTTTTCTTAATCATGGATTGGGTATGGGTCAAAAAATCCCAAACCCGAACTTTGTGGGTTGGGTATGGGTTTCAGGCTTGGGTTACCCAACCCGACCCAAACCCGAAGGTATATATATATATGTAATAGTAATTATTTATATTTATAAATACATTATATATATATATATATATATATATATATATATATATATATATATATATATATAATTTTTAATTTATAAAATTATAAAAAAA
>JAMKQA010001133.1:0-24416 GCA_024699735.1 Posidonia australis
GTTCTCTATCTGTGCTAGAAAAACATATTTCTATACTCCATGACATTATGTTTGATATTTTCTTCAGACCAAAGGTAGAAGTGCTGAAGCAGCTTCAGAGAATGCCAGAAAACAAGGGGTTAACTTTACAGTGAGATTCTCATACCTAAAGTAGTTTCTTGTCAAGAACAACATGAAATAATGTGTAGTAATATTCAATCTCAGACAAGAACTTCATTAAGATATAATCTATTATGGATAACAGCAAATATCATGCAGTGGTAATGTAGTATACGAGTAAAGGTAAAAAATTAATCAAAACGTAACCTGGTATGTGCATTACTTTTGATTCAGAAATAACTAGTTGCATGAGAGTCTTTATCTTTAGTCAGGCGGTTGTATTGTGCTTCTATGTAACTACTTATCTGCCTCTAAGATACCTGGAGCAAGCCATTTCATTTCTGCTGAAAATTGAACATTAACAACTCAGTTTCCACTGTGGATTCGTTATTAACTCCCATATTTATACTCCTTAATAATTATTATACCATTCAAGGTTCATGTGATTACTTTTTCTTTAATCCTAATATTTTCTCCTTCACAGTTTTGTAGAAGACCGCCTTGCAACTCTAAAGAACGTCATTAAAGAATCTGATCTAAATGGATGGAATTTATATCTGGGTATTACTCACATCTCTCTCTTATCATATATATATATGTGTGTCTTCATTACTTTATGTTCTGGAAATCTTCTTGTTTTCATTCTTTAATCCCTTTTTAAAGGTTTAGAGCGATATAATTGTTGCAGGGAGATGGGGCTACAACACTGAAAAGGAGAGATCGGAAGCAGAAACCATCCCAGGAATTCAACTTCTGGAACTTTCAGACTTTAGCAAGAAACTAAAATAATTTCCCCTTTTCTTCTTCCAAATCTCACAAGAATATTACGATATGTTACATCATTCCATTTCATCAATAAATGATGCACACCCAGTAGTCTTGTGGGCCAGAAATTTACAATATACCCACAATGATTTCCTGGTCAGAAAGGAAACGATTATTATTTATAAATGTCCCCACGAGGTAATCGGAGCTTAGCAAGTTTAGAGAGTTACTTTTTGATTTCAACAAGATTAAGAGTGGTGGCCTTTAAATGGTAAGGGTATTATCTTATTACCTGCCTTGACCGACCTCGTTTTATACGAGTTAACGGTCAAAATAATTGTACCTTATTATTCAGTTATCCATCACCAGTTTTTTGTGTATCTTTATGAGGTCTAGGTGGTTATGTACTTGTCACTTATTTACTCATTTACCTGTTGTATAAAGGATATGATTGTAATTTTAGATATTATATAAATGCAATAATGAAATGATGAAATTCTTTATATATTTATCTTGCAACTTTGATTGATTTTATAATGATACATTTAAACACAATGTTTAGTTTATATTAAGTGTAGTAATAACATTTGATTTTAGTTATTTACTTAAATACTCGATGATCAGATTATTTGCTTAAATAGGAATTTACCTAATTATTTGCTTACCTTATTTATTTTATAGTGTACCATAGGTGATGGTGCGGGTAAGTGTAGCATCATAGAGGAAATGAGTTTATACTTGTCACATTACCCAGCTGAATTTAAATTTTTAAAGTGTAAGGATATAGGTAAGATTATAAACAGACCTGGTCACACGCCAACAGTACTTGTGACTTGTGAGGAGCTAAGGTTAAAGAGGCTAGAGAATACAAAACTGGTTAACGGATTCCATTAATTGACATCGATCCTAAGAAATCTGTGTGAGCAATCCAATAATTGTAACCCAAATGAACCATATATTCACTTAATTATTAAAAACCGTCAACAAAAAATTCAGTGATGGATTGGGATCGATTTTGTGTTTGTATTTTAATTTTTTCAAAATTCAATACCTACGTTTGCAGCTTTGTTTCAATCGAAACTGCAACTGACGTAAGTAAAAACTGGATAGTGGAAGGATTCTCTCACTTTCTCAACACCAAAACATGGGAAAGAAATGAAGCACATTCTGCATGAACTAATCTGCTTGGGAGTAATGCCTCATTCATCACTTTACACAATTCAGTATCTTTCATAAATTTATATACTAAAAAACACGTGACGTTTCATAGCGCAGATACTGCTTAAGACTAGCAAAATTTATGTCAAACAACATTTTTTTGGACAAAATACAAACGCAAATTCAAAACTGTGATCTGGTACTCATAATTGTAGATTTAAGAGGATGATAATGGAAAGACTTGAAATTATAGTTCATCCCTAGAATGATCTAATTCTTCACTGGAGTTTTGCTCTTCATCTTTATTTCCTCTCCTCAATATCTCCACAACTTCATCTAGAGGAGGATCTCCATGTCTTCTGAACAATTGCTCACCAATCTTTACTTCATAAGCCTCATCCTGGCTTAGGATAAAATCCTTCAACTAATGCAGGAAACCAGAAACAGAGAGTTAGAACTATGTGTTTATCTGACACTAAAAAAGTCATCCGAAAATTAAAAAATATATGTACACCAGTCTTCTCAAACTAATTGTCTGAGGTCTGTTTGTTATTACTTTGCATCCCAGTATTAAATAGAATTTATATTATTTATCTTGTCAAAAAATATGTCGAACTCAATCTTCAAATCAGAAGTATAAATCACAAATAAAAAGGAGAAATCGTTAATAAGAATACCTCCATTGTGTTCTGTCCCTTTTCTATTGTAAACATGATAGTACTCAAATCAACAGCCATAAATTTGACCTCAATGGAACCTGTCCTGAGAACCTTTGACCATCTCATAGCAGTCTCAGCAACGTCCTCCTGAGGAAAGAAGAAAAAAACCCAGAAATGTTAGTCACTAACTAAATCCTTTTGGCCCTTATTGTTGCTCCATCCTGGGATCATAATAACGCCATCAAGCCACTAACAGATTCAAACTTATATGGCAGATATGTGTGGCATCATGTAATATGTAATAGCACTTGCCATATCTTAATACAGATAACCAGACAGGCTTCTACACTACAAATTCTGCTTTCAACTTTCACGTGCTCAAACTCATAAAATTGACCAAAAGTGTATTTCACTATTATCATCAAGAGGTGATTATTCGACACTGCAAGATACTAATTTCCATCTATTAATCTGCAAGATAAAAGTTCAAGAAATCTAAATGAAAAATACAAACCCAATTCAAAAAAGAAAAACTGAAATACTGAGCATGGCAGAGATTCACTACAAGTGGATCCCAAATCCAAAGTTAACAACAAGGAAACTACAAGCAATACAGATTATATCAAGAAACCATTAACCATTCTAAGATCCAAACACAAGCTCCCAAATCCAAAGTTAACAACAAGGAAACTACAAGCAATACAGATTATATCAAGAAACCATTAACCATTCTAAGATCCAAACACAAGCTTGATTAGTTTCTGAAATTCCTCTCAAGTACCAAAACAAGTGGGATGCAAACAAGTACCAAAACTCAACTTAGGAAACCAAAAACTACATAAGGAAGAACGCATTAAAAACAAGCCACCCACTTCTTCCATTACTTCTCAACTTCCTAAATTCAACTGAAAAGATCCAAAAAAATAATTTCAACTCACAAAAATTGAACTTTCAAAACCAGATGCTTTTAACACTTTTCAACAAAAAAAAACTAACGTAAGGCTAAAACAAGATGGAAACTTGATGTGTAAAATGTAGCAGCGAGCAACGATCAGAGATGTCACATCACCGGAATTCGTCGGAGACCACCGAGCCGAAGCTTCACAAACCCAAATGTGGGCCCGGAATGGCGCTTCAGCATCTCGTTCTGGATCTCCTCCATTGTCATCTGGGAGAAATCGTAATTGGGAGGGTCGAATTCGGTCGTTGGAGGTGACTTCTTCTTCCCCCACTCCTTCCACGCCTCATCCTCTTCGTCGTCCACCACGTCGTCCAGCTCGTCCGGTATGCTCACTCTCGTCTTCGCCTCCGTCACTTTAACAAGGGAGACGGAAGCCACGAGAAATACGAGGAGGACGGCCGCGGAGCACCACCGGAGCTTCTTCTCCTTCACCATTCCAGCAACGATGGGAAATCAAGAAAACCAGTGGTGATTTTGCTGTGATCCAACGGAAACTGACCAAGCCATGCGTGGAGTGCTGGTTCTTAACGGGTCGGATGTTCGGATCTTATTCCAACCCGTTTATGAGTTTTGGAAATTGTCTTTCTCACAATTTCTTACAGTAGAAACCACATGTGCTTTCTCATAATTTTGCTGTCTTTCTCACAATTTCTTACAGTAGAAACCACAGAGATAACGGGATTACGCCTGTTTCCTTGAGTTGGACAAGAATTACTGTTTATAAAAAACAATTTCTTATATTAGAAGTCTCCAATTGTTACTTTATTATGCAAGGAGACAATGCAATCTAGTAGATTCAGAGCTTTAGAGAATGGATCGTCGATCACAGTTTTAGACGATCTTTGAGAATTGTTTCTGGAAAGAAATATATGTGTGTGTGTATGTACACAATCATGTAAAATTCATCTCAATTATTTTAACATATATCGTATTTGTTTATTGCATATATCATTACAGAATTTCAATCCCTCAATTCTAGGCAGTTATTTTGAGAAACAAGTCAAAGCTGAATCTCAAGAGTTCCAGAAAATGGTGTTTGATTTACTTACAGGCTTTCAAACGATGATTCACATGCAACTCTAGAAGCCGACATTTTTCCACCCTTGGGTACCACCAACAAAACGCAACTTTCAGAACACTTCCTAACGCACTCTTAAATAGCCAACTAGATCGGGTGAATTATGAACAGGTGATTTAACACTAAGTTTCTCATCCTCGGTTGTTTGCATCAAAAACTGGAAGAGTCTAGACAAGGACCAATAAAGAGTTACAGGTTTGTCAATAACAAAATAGTATCGGAAGGTTTTGAAAAAAAAAAATCGAACTGATTATTAGTATTGTTTCTTCCTTTCATCACAACGTTGTTAAGTTGTAACTGTCACAAGATTGGCAAGTTTTGAGACAAATAACTAGTGTTGGAGTTGGATAGGTGGAATTGATAGGTTTTACACAGATTTTGCTCACAATCTGTATCATATGCCCGATGGATTATCACAATTTTCATACACTCTTGAGATTCGTAAGGTATTTGACTTTTGAGCACCCATCAAATGCCTTTTTGACCTTATTTGAGTCTTTATGCCAAACACCACGAATACTTAAAGAAGCTTCCATGAGATCCCAATTCCTAAAAATGTTCTACGATTTATTATAAGAGCCACTAACGAATTACTATCTCAAACTCATCCACTAAGATATAGCATAGCATGGCATGTTAGGCTATTATTCAACACAACATTCATATTTATTTAATCTCCACCAGATTCAGCATACATGATTGGAGACGGCGATGCCTGAATCCACGTGTCTATGCAGCCAAGCTTTTAGATGCAATCTCATATACATTCTCAGAGAGTCCGTTGCAAGACACAATCATTTCCAACTGTGCCTGTAAAGACGCAACAAATCATACTTAGGAACCCAAATTAACATTACATATACATTACAGGTAAAAAAAATACAATCAGCTTAAGCTGTTAATGGATGGAAAAGGTCCATCTAAAGACTGTTTGGTAAAAATTTTGAGTATCCAAAAATCAAGATTCTAACACAATCTGAAGAAATTCAGAATCTTAATTTTTCTTGTATTATTACACATCTAGAAAAATCTTATTTGATTGGTTAACAGGGAAACCTAGATTTTTATTTATTTATTTTAATATGAAATATATGACAGTGATTCTATAATATGTATTTATTGTAAATGTTAAAAGAAAAATCAACTTAAAATTTAATTTTATCCCAAAATCAAATAGATTATTCTATAATCAAACTCACGTTAGATTATTTCATTAGTTGAAAATACATATGAATCTAAATTGTGGATTTTATAATATTCTACCTCTGCAATGTCAATTGTATTTGGTTAAGATTACGAGTCACCAGATTCTCAAAAAATCAAAGCCTCCAGAATCTTTACCAAACACAAGAAAAGAATAGGATCCATTTGGTTCATAGCAATTGCGATGGAACAGCTTCAAAAAGAATAGTATTTTGAACAGTCCGGTTGATTTTATCATAACCACTGGTTCCTAAAAATTGCCACAGCTATCCGTTCTTTTAAAGGGAAAAAAGAGGAAGCCTTGATATTTGTTTCCACAAGAAAATCTTCATCTCTGATTGTTTTAGGACACAACTAAAATATATTTATGAATTTCTAGTAATTGAAAATGACATGTATGATTAAAAAACAGAACATGATTCTAAAATACTGTTATCAAACTCAAGGAAATTTTCCTGATGATTGGTGTTTAAGGAACCATGTAGGGGTGTGATAACAGTTGGCCAGCACAGCCCGGCCCAACCTGTCAGAGACCCGGGCCGACCCGACCAGCTTATCCCAGCCAGGATGGATTGAGCCAAGGGTCGAGCACGCAAGAGCCTGGCCCTGGCCTGAGCCCAAGCCCAGCCTGGGCTGCAACGATGGGAAACTTTCACATGGAGGCCTAGCCCAGCGCTAGCCTGCCTCCAGATCAAGCTGGCCTGATCCAGGCCCAACTGGGCGCCAAGAGTGGGAATAATTCCCAGCACAAAAAGAAGATATGATTATATGACCCACTAAAATACAATTAGAGAACAGGTGTTTCTTGTGATTGGTGCAATGGAAGAGTAAAAAAAAATCACCACCATACCTTAACTAACCACCATGTGGGGGGTCTGCAACATGAATGGAATGGAACAAAATCATTGCCAAAATTTAAAAGAAAAAGTGGGCTTTAGATTGGGATATTCAGTTTCTTTTCTTCAAAGGGATCATAAAAAATAGAATTATTTCCTTAATAGTATCCTTAACTATACCTATTTTTTTACTTTAGTGTCTTTATCTACAAAACCATTCACTCTAGTATGTTCAACTTTTAATTCTTTTCATTTTAAAATAGTTGGGATAACGCCGTTACAATATTATGTGAAATAACCATTATGCCGTTCTTATTTTTTATCTTCTTTCTCTTCTTCTCCTGTCAATCGACTTTCTTCGTGTTTCAATTCAATATTCCTTGAATGCTTCGTTACTTCATCTCACTCTCCTTTGTCGACGAGCCAAAGGCCTCGCCAAAGCCTGGTGCTCCACTTCACTTCAAACCCTAACCTTAGATATCCTCTTTCCCTACAACAATGGAGGAGATGGCAGTGGCGGTGGAAGCAAGGCAGATATCGTGCATCAGTGGTCGGCGGCTTCAAGTCTGAAGTCGAAGAAAGCGGTTATGAGTTCGGTCCGTTTAATAAAATACATATCTACTCCTCTTTGTAAAAATCAACAATCAGTTTTAATTTGCTTGGACATACACAACCACTGTATATGGGTTATCAGATTCCATCTCCGTTCTCAGTAACAAAAGGAAAACAGTAAAAGGTGAGGCCTTTGAATCCATGTCTCCCAGAACGCTGATCATTGACGAAGTCCCAGCTATACCTAACAAGCACTGAACTTCTCAGAGCACACAAAACATGAGGATATATTTGACCTACATCTTGGCCCCAGCAGTACAATACTACTAGTACCCTAGTGTGTTGTGCACTTCAACCAAAGTGTCGAATAAAACCACAAAAGCTACAAGTCAAGAGAAACCACAGGTCTACAGCAACTCTGGTCTGAAGTCTAAAAGATTATATTTCTATATAGTTGAGGAACATTTTTGTTCGATTTTTTTTTTGTAAAACAACAATTTCTAACTAAAGTACTACAGTGACTAACAATAATAGTTAAAGATACCAAAGTGAATGATTTTATAGTTGAAGATACTGAAATGAAAAATAAATATAATTGAAGGTATCATTAAGGAAATTACTCTAAAAAAATATACCTAATTTGCAATGCCTTAAAGGATCTGGCTACACTGGAGATCCTCACAGACCAATTTTTCAAATTTGCTGTGCTGATGGGTATGTGGTGAGAGATAATGGTCGGTTAATAGAAAGAATGGTAATGAAATATTCCGAGATAAGAACTTAGATTATGCCAAAACAGGCAGGAGTTTTGAGTGGTTTGATTGACTTGGAAGTCAAAAATCAATAAAACTTAAGGGTGTTGTTAGTATTATATTTAGTGTATTAGTGGGTTTGGCTCTTATATGTTATATGAATCCTATCACTTATAACCCACTATATTTTTATGTAATACTCTCTAATAACAAGAACCTATCTTCTTTCAGCACAACATGGTACCAAAGCCTTGTTAACAACTCTAGCCAACATTGGAGACAACAGGCACCATCTTTGTCACCTCCAGGCCGCCGTCTGCCGGATTCCATGCTGTCAGGCACCAACGTCCCGTACAGCCACTATCGACAACTCCTCATCTTCTTCCGCAGCCGTCCAGCAGCCTTCCAACCACCGGGTAGCAGATCAGGCAGCATTTCCAGGCCCTCCCATCCCTCTCCACCGTCAACTGGCCTGAATAGCCGATTCCATTGTCTTTTCTAGGGCAATAGATAATTTTTGCAACCATCAATGGTTGTCCCAATTCATGTGGCTACTAGTTGATGAGTCAAATATATCTTCCCTAGGGCAACAAGTATATGCTCTTAAGTTTCCGTAGTTTCTAAGGCCCTTTCCAGTCTATATCGGCCTCTCCTACCCCCACAAGTCAGTTTTTTCTCTACAGATCATACCTGTCCAGGTCTGCAACTATGGCATCTTCTGGTGATTTGTGGTTCAAAGGTCTTTCTACTACATCAATCAAGTTGACAAGGAAGAATTATCAGTTTTTGGACTTAAACTTTCGAGACATTCCTTGACAGTCACTAGAAAATACGACACATCACACATACTACATGTTGCTTATGAGGATTGACTAGTTGGTGAATAATATGGATGAAAGCATTGTACGCTCGATTGTGATGTTAAAGCCAACCAAGAAGATTTGAGACCCTCCACAGTACATACAAAATAAAAACATTACCAGAGTTTGTGAGATCTATGAGCAATTACTCTCACACAAACAAAGAGACCGTTCCATACAAAATTTTCACAATTCATTGAGATCTCTATTAGATGAGTTGGAGGTATATCAACCTCTTATCGTAGATCTTTTCAAGGAGTACATAGAGGAATTAGCCATGGTGATCTTCTTAGCTGACCTTTGACCTGATTTTGTCGGCCAAATTAGAGGATAGATACTTAAAGGATAGATACTTGATCTTAACTCTATTCCTACTAGTACTTCAACTTCCTCTGCTAATTCTTATCAATCTATGATGGCGTTAGCGACACAAGGACATGGTACTTGAGGAAACCGTTGACGTAGATGTGGTGTTCGCAAGTGTGAGTATTGTGATCGTAGCAACCACACTTTTGATAAATGCTTTGATGAGTTTAGACAACCTCTTTTGGCACATCTTGCACCATCGAAGTCACCTACCTTAGATTCCTCTTCTTGAACTGTGACCATCCCTCAGTCCGAGTATGACCAATTCCTTCATATGCAAGCTACTCAGTCTACTGTGATTGTCTCCTATGTTACTACTTCAGGTACACATACTTTGCTTGTTTCCCAAGACAGTAATTGGATTATAAACTCGAGTCTCTTCCCACATGATAGGTACTTGAGATCTTTCACCTGTTTCTCCCACTTATCAAACATGAATTCAATTTCCATAGTAGATGGTCGGAGTTGCCTAATAACTGGGAAAGGAATAGTTCATGCTTCTTCGAAAATCACCTTTGAAAAAGTTCTTTTTGTTCTTAATTGTCCAGTTAATTTACTTTCCATTAGTACAATCACTAAATAGTTATATTGCTCTATAACTTTCTACCCTTTCCATTGTATTTTCCAGGATCTACAAACAAAGAGGATTGATTTGAACCGTGAGTAAGGCCATAGTGTGTACCTGCTGGTTCACAATAATATTCCAAAAGGACTTGCTACAGCTGCTTCGACGATGAACTCTTCCTTGTTATAGGATTGTCATTTAGGACATACTTCTTTTTGTCGCCTTTAACAAGTTATTCTATAGATATCTTTAGAGTCATTTGCTTGTGAATAGTGTTAACTGAGTAAGCATCATTGTGCTACCTATAAGTGCCAGTCTTTAACTTCGAATCAAAATCTTTTTGATCTAGTTTATTGTGATATTTAGAGACCTGACCGTGATTTGTGTATTTCAGGTTATAGGTATTATATTATTTTTGTTGATGAGTTCTCTCGTGTGTCTTAAGTCTACTTCTTGAAAGATAGACAACATGTGTTTGATTTTATTAAAAAAATATTATTAAAATAATAGATCAATTTTCTATCGTACTCAAAATCTTTCGTACTGAAAATACATTATTAGAATTTTTACAGACTAATCTTCAAGACTACTGTGCCTCTAAGGGAATATTACATCAAACCTTATAAGTACATACTTCTCAACAAAATGGTGTATTTGAACGCAATCATTGCCACATTTTGGATGTGATGCGTACTATTATGTTTGAAAAGTTCCTAAATATTTGTGATCTAATGATGTGCTTACTACCATGTACTTTATTAATCGTATGCCTTTTACTCCTCTTAGGGGGTAGATTCCTTTTAGAAGATTGTGCCCTAATCAAGAGCTTTTTATCCTTCAACCCAAATTGTTTAGTTATGTTACCTATGTCTAAAATCACACACTAGGCTTGATAAACTTGCTCCTAAGGTCTTGAAATGTGTCTTTGTTAAATACTCCATAACTCAAAAAAGATATCGGTGTTTTCACCCACCCATGCATCATTATATTGTTTATGTCAATGACACTTTCCTTGAGTCTAAATCCTTCTTTGAGGTTATAGAACTTGTTCCTCTTGTTGAGTTCGTTCCTCTTCCTACATCAACTCCTATTAGTCTTACACAAAATGATGAGTCGATTTAAGTTGAACAACAAGTATTGAAACCCTTACAAGTGTATCATCGATAGTAACAGTCATCCATGCTTTCTTCGACAGAGACCGTTCCAATTTCGACGTATGCGGATTCTACTCACTTCGACCTTCCTATAACCTTACGTAAAGGGAATCATTTTACTACAACTTATCTATCTCTACCTTTGTTACTTACGACAGCCTTCATCCTTCCTTTTACCACTTTACCTTGTCTATTTCTACAGCGTCTATTCTAAAACACTACCAGAAAGTCTTTCAAATTACTCATTGAAAATTTACTATGAATGAAGAAATGCAAGTATTAGTATCCCGAAGTACATGGGAATTTGTGCCTCGCCTTAGAGGAACAAGACTAGTTGATTGTAGATGGATGTTCACAGTGAAACATAAGACAAATTATTCTATTAAGCGCTACAAAACCCATTTAGTGGTACAAAACTTTACATAGACTTATGGTATTGATTATGCATAAACGTTTTCTCCTATGGCACATCTCAACTCCATCTGAATTCACTTATCTCTTGCTATCAATCAGTCCTAATCTTTACATCAACTGGATGTAAGAACGCATTTCTATATGAAGATTCGTCATAGAGCAACCTCATGGGTTTGTTGCTCAAGAGGAGAACTATTTCTGTCTACTTCAAAAGGCAATATATGAACTGAAACAAAGTCCAAAAGCATAATTTCAGAAATTTAACCAAATTGTATTAGATAACGGTTTTAAACAGTGTGTTATTGATCATTCAGTTTTTATCAAGTCAAGTGCAACACGCTACGTATTTTTGACAATATATGTAGATGATATCCTATTGATTAGTAGTGATACTACAGGAATTTCACATTGTCTACATCTTTTATCACCAAAGATATAGGTAAACTAAAGTATTTCTTTAGGATTGAGTTTGCATACAACAAGAATAAAATAACTCTCTCAAAGAAAGTATGCTCTAAATTTACTACATGAGACATGACTTCTAAGGTACAAACCAGAAAGTACACCTGTAAAGCAAAATTCCTCCTTTTAAGATAAGTCATTTGTGCTATTAGAGTAACCTAATAGGTATATACACTTGAAAGGCAATTAATCTATTCAACTGTCACTCACCTTGACACTTTATTTATGAGCCCAAATAGGTGCATTGGTAAGAAACTCTACGTGTACTTGCCTAAATCAAGAGCACATCAGAGAAAGACTTGATTTACAAGAAACATGGACACTTATAAATTAAAGCTTATTCAGATTTTGATTATGCAAGTAATCGAAAAGGTAGAAAATCTACATCAAGTTATTATACCTATGTAGGTGGTAACTTGAATACTTGGAGAAGGAATAAGCAAAATGTCATTTCGCGATCTAATGTAAAAACGGAATACAAAACTATGGTCCAGACAGGTTACGAGATGATGTGGCTTCGATCTTTACCAACATAACTCGATGTTCCCATGGTAATGCATTATGACAATTTAACAGTAATATTCATTGCTAACAATTTTATCTTCCATGAAAAAGCAAAACATATAGAGGTAGATTGTCATTATACTAGAGACATCATGCTATCTGGTCGCATTAGTATTCCTTACACTCAATCTTCCGAGTAGTTAGCAAATATCTTCACAAAAGGACCTAGTATTGGAGTTTTTGATGTTGGAATTTTTGATGGATTATGTAATAAACTAGGTATGTTAAATATATTTGCTTTAGCTTGAGGGAAAATATTAATACTATATTTAGTGTATTAGTAGGTTAATAGATCTTATATGTTATATAGATTCTTTATCTTATAACCCACTATATATATATATAATAATCCTCTCTAATAATAAGAATCTATCTTCTTTCAACACAACAGGTGTATCACAAGGGTTTAGCAGAGCATGCTGTTTTCCCAATGAAGACTTGGCAAGATGTGTTTTGGGTTTCAAACAGCATAGTGACCTATGAGAAAAAGAGGGAACCAAAATTGGCTGAGCTGGGTTGCTCCTTGCCAAATATCTGGATCTACCACCTTTTCAATGGTAATCTCCTTGACAAAAAAAAAATGAAAACTTCATTCTACCTACATACCTTCCCTCTCTCATTTTACAAGTGAGAGATCATATAAAACAATTTTTCATTCAAATTCTCCATCAATAACTATAGGTGTTTTGAGTTTCCTTAAAGATGGCCTTCATTGTATACAACCATGCATAGTGGGTAGAAAAGTGGCATACATTTTTTCACACTCTTTCTGATCTCCTTATCCACCAATTAATTTTTTTAAATTCACAGACATGTGCATCAAAAACCTTACCTGCTATAGGATGCTAGAAGAAGATAATAAGGTCAGCAGTGTTACCTTTGCAAGAGCTTGTCTGCTCTTATCATAACGCTTCCATCTCGAGAAAGCTGACACCATGCGGGAAGCAACCTGGCTCCAAGAAAAAAGGCAATTATTAACTGATAACTTAAACAAAAGTTAACACCAACCAAGAAACTCAAATTTACCTGAGGATTGAGTTTGTCCAGTTGCAACACCATTTCCCCCAAAAATTTGTAGCCTGACCCATCTTTTGCATGGAAATTCACAGGAGACCCACAAAATCCTCCAACAAGCGAGTATACCTGAATTTTTTTAAATGATTAAGACAACCCACAGAATAAATTCTCATTATAGTTGATAAAATCTGGTAAAGCAACGATAAAATATTTTGCTTTCTGATGTGAAGAGTTAACTTGGAATACATCAAAGTCATGAAAAGGAATGATGACTCGTATTAAATGTACTTCAGACCACAAATGCTTCATAAATTTCTCACCTTGTTTGGATTGCACAAGTCGAAGGCAGGGTGGTTCAACAGGTTCCTTACGTTGTCAACATTTCCAGGAATGTCGGATATGGCTTGGAGAGAAAACCATTTGTTTACAACCTGAAAGGCAAGGAAACAAAATATGTGTAACATGTTAAAAGGAACATAATGTGCCAGAACTTATCTCAGCAAATTGAACTCACAAGAAAGTCATGCTGCCACTTCTTATAGAAATCGGATAGAACATCATCCCGAGCTTTCCCAGGGTTTTGGGCAATAGCTGCCAGGGCAGCAAACTGTTCAGTCATGTTAGTTGCCGACTTGTACTCATGTAACGCCAGATCTGTTATCTCAGGTTCATCCAGTGAAGCAAGATAAACTGCATACAGAAAAATGCATCAGCTAAATTTTATCCAATTACAGAACAATTCTGTGTAAAAATTATGAAGCCGGTAACTCCTACCAAGAGCAGCATTCTTTAGAGCACGGCGTGCCATATTCTGATGATTGAACTCGTAGGCTTCTGTGTTTTTGTTGCTCTCAACCTGGAAAATATAAAGGTTTAGTCATATTTGGCACTCAAGTACAACAAAATAAAATATACACATACTAATGAAAAGTATGGGGCTTAAAAAAGATATTGGACAATGGCCCTGTAATAACCTGATAACAATATTACCTGAGTAAATATTTTGTCAAGTGTAATGACATTCTACCTCTTCTTGTTTCTCAAATGAAGCTGCCTTATACCCATGGGACAGTAGCTAAAACCCATAGTAGCTAAAATCCACCCATCCTCAACACAAAAAAGAACTTGAATATTGATTCCCAGAATCCATCAGATTAGGATAGCCTTAAATGATGCCTACCCAGTACCCAGGAAATATTGTATCACTCCAGTCCCTAAATCCTAATGTTGCATCATTCCCGAATTTTACTTGCTGTATTTGTGGTAAAACCATAAGTAACTACTTACAAACTACACATGCACTTTGCACCTATGGCAAAAAGCTGGAAATTCCTTTCGTATTTATCAGTCAGGTTATAAATATTACCAATAAACAGACCAAAACCTGACCTATTTTGATTTTTATGGATTATTTCAAATCACATCCCAGCAAGCCATAGTGGGAATGACCTCCAATATAATAAATATATATTCAACCAAGAAACTCAACCTATTTTCATTGTCATCAGACCATCAGACGAGTAATAAAATAAATTGAGATAAAAGAAACATGAATGTGAATCTTTCAGACTCAAGGATTTATGCCAAATCTCAAGAAATTCAAGGATCTCTGACCAATTTAATCCAACCCAATAATTACTGAAGCCCTTCTGTCCCCCTGGCCAATGGGTCTAGCTGATGCAATAGAAGGGCATTATCACTCTATTGTTACTAATCATGTAGATAAATATTTTTAGTGTCAGGTTCATTCTGTTAAGGATCTTTGGACCTTAGTGGAATTTATACTTGTGGAAATTGTCTAGTGATTGCAACTGAAAAAGACAACTTTTTCATTCCCACTTATGGTGGTAGGTACAAAATGTTATAGTTCCCACATATGTGTTATTAATTTATTCAAAAGTAAATCATCAAGATCATATTAGAGGATCCCATGGATGATTCAGTCATGGCAACATATGAAATATATACCAGTATTAAAAAAAACTTAAGAAATACCTAATTTCCTTAGAAATTTCGATCAGCCTATGGAATTTCTGCCAACTCTGCTTTTTTGCTTATATTTTTGCCTTCTTTAATTGTATGATACTACTACAGTCATGTTGAACCTTAATGATATTTTTATGGTTCCTAAAATCAGAGAAATCATACATGTTTAGGGGTCACTTTTTAATCTGGCAAAAGCATATATACAAATAAAGATACATCACCACATCCATCCTTATAATGTAAAATACTGTATTTGTATAACATGATATAGTGTGATAGATAATTTCTACAAAATTAAATAACATATTTCACAAAAAGGATATTTGATAAAAGATAGGGTCTGATCTCATACAAGGTCCACTTTTTTAATACTGAAACATAGATGAAAGTAGTAAATTTGTAACACTATTGTGAGTCAGTAACTAATACAGGACCTCAATGACAGCAGGTCTCACTTGATTCTTGCCCTTTGATCATAGACAACTCCAATGGATATTAGGAAAATGTGGTATTCATTTCATACTGGCGTGCCATTCCTAGTGGCAATTCATGAGCTCTATTCTGCAAATGATCATACTGGATCAACCAATACAACACTTTCATTCCGCCTTCAACAGTTATTGAACCATAGAGGCTTTTGAAGTTATATTTGCACTTTCAAAAACTTCTATGGTTTAACCAATACCACTGGTTACAACTCACAGAGTTAGACTTAAATGCATATTGTACCTAATCTTAGAACAATCTCTCTAGTACTACCAAGATGCATGGTTTTACAGATAGGAAACAGGTCAGGATAGAAGGGTAGAAAACATTTGGTTTCAAGGTTAGGCAAATGCATCCGGTACCTAAACTAGCATACATCAGGATGTAAGAGTAGAATGTAGAACAATTATGGTTGCATGGTTAGGAAAATGTATCTAGTACCTAAACTTGTATATGTGGTTTTAAAAGTGTACTCCTCAAGGTGTATGATAATTCAATTTGGTGTATATTTTACTATTCCTTTGACGTATTTATATATTCAAGAAGTTTGTTTATTCAAAACCTAATGCTTACACCTCATGATACAAAGGTAAACCACTAATTAAATCTCACGTACATCTTGCCTCTGTACATTCCAAAAGCAATAAAAGAGAATGTGGCAGCTCACCGTCTTCAGAAACTCTTCCTTAAGTTGAAGAGCAAGCTCCTTTCTAATGAAACACCGAACAGCATGTACAGCATCAGGATCAGCAACTTCCATGAGGTCCATTATCTCCCCTTCACCAGGCAAGGTGATTGCCTTCGAGATGAACTCCTTGAGAGAGGAAGTATATGGTAATTATTAGAGATTAATGCCTATCAAACATAACGGAAAACTATATAATAGAATCCTGCTTACTACCTTGTCCAATCTGGAGTCACAAAGTACACTTCTGATGCCCGCCACAAAATTAGGATTCAGGGTAAAGGGTTTATTTTGCTGAAAGTCAGCTACAAGCCCAAGCATCAGTTTCCTTGCCAAGACTTGACCTGCTTCCCAACTGAAGCACGCATCGTGTATAAAAGAATCACTAACACTGTCAAAAAAAGTCATCTGATGCATTGCAAAAAAACTAATTGGAATTTATACCGGTTAAACTCGTCGGAGTCATTTGCAAGTAGGAAATAAAAGTCACCATCTGTCAGGTCACTATCAAGTCGAATAGGAGAGCTATATCCACGCAACAAGGAAGGGATTGGCTTCTCAGGTATATCAGGGAACACAAATTCTTCTTCTTTCTGTTTGGAACAGATATAATCAGTATTTTGAAACAAAATAATCAAACAGAAAATAAATATCTAGCAATTCTAGGAAAAAAATTGTATGAAAATGTTTTTACTCCAACGGCCACTACAATTGAAAATGCAATTATACAAGCTGACTTTTTAGACACTTGGTCACAAAGTAACTAGCTGGGCACCTTGGTCGCCTAGCCTAAGTGTCATAAATAAATTAAATTTAAAAAAAAAACAAATTTTTCCTGTATGGTATAATATTATATGCAGTAACGCAATGATATATCCATTCTAAACACAAATTAAACTCAAACATCAAGATTTAAATAAATATGTGACAGGGAACAAAAAAATTTAATAAGTATGCAACATTGAAACGCCAAACTTGCTTATAACACCTTGGCCTAGGCAGTAGGCAGCACCTTGATAAGTATGCTTTAGTCACACATTTTTTTTGAGATGAGGTACATACTATTGTAATGGTTAAATTGTTAAAATATGCACATCCAACTCAAAATCAATTAACAAATCATCAAAAACATACATAAGTAACATCTAATAGTCACGTAGCAGCTAGCACATGCCTACTAACCACCAAAAATAACAAACCAAAACTAAAACCACTGGTACTCGACTCCCTAAGCTACACAACTGCCTCTCTCGGCAGCACCAAATTCGCAACATGAAAAGACACCAAAACTCTATTACAGACAAGCATAATAAGTATGCAATATTGAAACGCCCAACTTGCTTACAACACCTTGGCCTAGGCAGGTACCTTGATAAGTATGCTTTAGTCACACATTTTTTTGAGATGAGGTACATACTATTGTAATAATTAAATTATTAAAATATAGACATCTAACTCAATACCAATTAACAATGAATGGAGAAGTCTAGTTATATACAACCACAAGTTCCAATCCTTACTTTTCCAATGTGGGATTATTCCAATACTCTCTCACACTTGTAGCCTCTTTTTTAGGTCCAACAAATGTCTCTTTCAAACATAAAATGATGTGTGCAGAGTTGACTCCGTTTGGACCTCTTTTTTTCTCTGATACCATGTTAAGACATGGACATCCAAATCAAAACTAATTAACAATGAGCAGAGGGATCCAACTATATATAACAAGAAGTTCCAGCTCTCACTTTTTCCAATGTGAGACTATTTCAATATAAATCAACAAATTCATTTATGTATAGAAAGAATGTCAAAAGGAACAGATTAGCACATTTTAAAAGTGTGCAGTAGAGGAATAGATCCATATATTAAAGATCGAGTATGTTCAACTTTGTGCAAAGCTGGGCCTAAATAAATATTAGCACAAAGAAAATAAGACTTCTAGTTTTTAGTAACATTTAGGTAAACTAAAATAAATGATTTCCATATTAAACATAATATCTTAAAATTTGAAGTAGACATTGTAATTTGTGCACATCAGACAGCACGAGGTATACCCTCCGATTCATCTCTATTCTCTAATATTAAAATAACTATGCCCATTTCTGAACACCTATTTGTAGATATATCACGTTGAATTTACATCAAGATATAAAATTATCAAAACTTTCATTTAAAGTAAAATCAATAAAAATATAGACTATAAGACAAATGGAAGATATTGGTAGTGATAAGCATACAGAATTTTTATTCTGGAAACAGTTCTCTTAATTTGTGCAGTTCAATAAAAAAAATTAGAATGCTTCCTTGAAGACAGTTTTTAAAAAGAAATTACGTGGACTAGATTTTTATTGAAACAAAAAGTCCAAACAAACCACACAATATAGTCTTCTTTTAGAGACCAAACAACAACAACAAAAACCATGCTTCATTGGGGTTACTTTGTTTTAGAGACCAAACAATCTCCAAAAGTACTATGGTTTAACAATGGACTGTTATTTCAACAAACAGTAAAAGTAGGAAAAGAAAGTACGGAATGAATCAAAGACCAAGTCCTTCATGTTTACTGGAAAATTATAGTTGTGGATAATATTTAATTTACTAGATTATTCTTAAGCTGATGCCTGACTGTGGATGGTATATGTCCCTAAAAACCCATCTTGTTGCAAAACCAAACATATGTTCTTTGCCCAGCAAGCTTCCGTAGACAACCAGCACTGACCTTTTTTACATGAAGAACTGCTGTAGAGGATGGTTGGCCGCTGCTCGCAATATTTTGTAGCAATCCATCATGATAAACAGAAGTGAGAGGTATGTCTTTTCCACTTGAATTGAGGAGTCCGACAGAAACAGGTAAGAACATGGGTTCTTTCATAGGTTGTCCAGGGGTGGCTGGCACTTCTTGACTGGAAATTACAAAATAAGTTAAACAGATATATTTTTCACGTACATACAGATATAGTAACAAAGCCATGACACAAAAAAGCCTGACAAACTATCACAGTGTCTACAAGCCTAGAAGAAAATGATTTTAGGAATCTTCCTATTAGACATAAAAAAAACATTTCCGTATCAATTTGCTGTCTCTAGCATATTCCAATCAAATTTAGATCCTTGCAGAAAAAATTTATGAAAACCATACCCTATGACTTTTACTCTCAGTCTACGACCTGACAGGATCAGCAGAAATTCATTTTATTACAGTAGTAAAAAGAGGTGACTGACAAGTAGTTGATCAAGGACAAAGTGGCGATCGAGAATGCTGGGGATCCATTGAGGGTTAAACAACCATGTTCAATATTCCAAGAATCCAACCTTCAGGAAATCAAGGAAAATCTCCAGAAGACTGAAAATTACAGATCAAGTTTTCTTCTGGCCACCAGTTTTCTCTATATTTCTTTGTCAGGATCCTTTTCTTATCAATGAGACATGTGAAAAATTTTACACTAGGGCAGATGAAATGCACAGACTGCCAATCACAACTGGAGAAAACTTGATGCCCACTCCCAACAACTTCCTTGTTTTTAAGTTGCAAACCTAAGCCTTTGACTGAAACCAATACTTTGTCTTTCAAGAGTTTGTATGCCATGACAACCAACCTTGAAGCAACTGACAAACTTCACCAGACTTAAAAATTCCTAAATAAGAGAAAAAAATTAGACGAACTTCTCATGGTTTAAGTAGAACTTCAAGAAGCACTATGAGCTTGATTTTGAGCTAATATACTATTTCTAGAACCATCATGCATTACTCATGTATTAATTACCATTCTTTTAAGAAAGATCTTTTGTTTTAGCGGTAATCATGAAATTTTATTGAAAATCAATTGAAAGCAAAATACATAGAATTAAAAAACTTACCAAGAAGATAAGCCACAACGGCAACAAAAAAGCCCAAGAGATTTAGGCTAAATAAGTAAAAGACCCTACAACCCAAATAAAAGTATCAAACACATCCAGGACACCACTCCAAAACCGAAGATACCATTCTATCACAGAGATCTAGTTTCAGCAAGCATTCCCTTGAAAGATTTGATGGTTCTGCTCAGTCCATCTACTCCACCAAACCATGTGAGGTAAAACAAACCAGATTTTCCTCTGTTTCCCCATCCACCTAAGTTGGTGAAAGAGCTCTCTCCCAAGTGAAGTGCACCACCACCCACAAACTGTCCCACAGTCCCATAAAAAGTGACGGACTTCCTCCAAAGCAATTCCGCAAAGAACGCATCTACTAGCAAGGTGAAAACCACATCTCTGCAATGCTACCTCAATCACCCTCCCTTCCTCCCTTCCTGAAGAAGCTGCCAAGTAAAGCACTGAACGTTCAAAAGGACACAATTATTCCTAATCAGTTTAAGGAAACCCAACCAAATTTCTTCACCACTCATGATCAAGAAGAGCCCTTATCTTTAACCCACAATGAGGTGCAGGTGCAGGAATCAGAATAAATAGAAAGACAATTTGAGCCCATATTTTTAAGCAAAGCAAGGAGGGAAACAATATCCAAAGCTTCCCTATGCAGGTGATTCCTCCTAAATCTCAAATCCCATACAATCCTATTTCCATATCTCACAAAACACATCACTATACTAGTAGCAAGCTGTACAAAAAGCGGAAGCAAACTCAGAAATCGCAGGCTCAAAGACATAAAATCGACCAAATGATCCTCCCAAAACCTAATCCAATTCCCACAGCCAACACATAACCTAAGGCCACACTCTCAGCCTTTAAAATCCTATCCCAAATCAGGGAGACCCTCCTAAAATAATAACCCACCTTCCCAACAACATGACCCCCATCCCATTTCCCAACAACCACTCTCCACCAAAGAGGCAAAAAGGCAACCCTATCAAGGGATACCTCACCTAGATGGCAAATCCACTGCCAAAGGAAAGCCAGATTAAAAGATCGAAAGCTATGGATGCATAGACCACCCTTTGCCATAGTGCAACAGACATTGTGTGATGCAACCATAGGAAAATCCCCAAAAAGAATTGTGACCACCCTCCAAAAGAAAATTTCATTGGATACTCCCTAATTTCTATGCCACAGAGACTAGTATCCGAAACATATATAGGTAATAGATCGCCAAATTAGAGAGCATTGCAGAAATCAACGTCAAACAACCCCCAAAGGAGAGAAATCTCCCCTTCCATTCCGTAAGTCAACGCTCAAATCTCTCAACAATTGATTCCAATCAGTCTTCCTAGCCTGACTCCCATACAAAGGAGATTGAGATACCCAATCAGAAAGCTCTCCAACTAACACCCAAGCATCTCAATAGCATGGGAGACCAAACCCAGGTCAGCTCCAACCCCAACCACAATTGATTTCTGGAAATTGATCCTAAGGCCAATAATCAACTTCAAACACCCCAAACACAAACGCAATGCCCTTGACCTCCTTTACTAAAGTTCCACAAAAAACCAAAGTGTCATCAACAAAACTAGAGAAGGGGGGAAAAGGTTGAAAGCCTACAAAGAAGCCAATTGGCGCAACCTTTAAACACCAACAACCGAATACATTGTTCCAAAAAACGAAAAAAACGACCGTTAAAAAGTTTTTTGCATGACACTATTTTTTGCATTAAAACGACCATTTTTTAATATAATATTAGTAACTTCTTGACGTTAACATAATTTGACTATCTAGGTACTTACTTGTTTACTTATGCTTGTTGCTTATTTAATTATTTAATTTATATTTTTTAATTACCATGGTTAAATGATAATTACTATAAGATCCTTGATTCGAATTGGAAATTATGGATATAGCAAGATTTGAATCAAGAATATTTAAATTGGAAGATTCCTGACTTTTCTGAATATGAAATTATAGATATAGCGAGATTTGATTGAGACTTGAATCAAGAATATTTAAATTGGAAATTTTCTGATTTTTCTGAATTTGAAATTATAAATATAGTGAGATTGGAATTGGATTTAGATTTGAATCAAAAAAATTTAAATTATGATAAGTGAATTTAAATGTTGAATTAGATTAGTTACCGTATCATTTATGGAAATCTGAAGTTAGTTATATTAAAAATAGGAAAGTAAATTATGTTAATGATTTAAAGGATCATTGATGGAAAAATCTCTCTCCTCTGTATAAGTGACTTAAAAGCCTTTTGTTTTTCAAAACAAGCCCTCTATATAAGTTCAACCACAAGGTAAATTCTGTCCAAGTCTTATTTTGATAATAACTATCAGCATGTAACTCGAAATTTTATGATTTTAGATGTAATGGAAAGATAACACGATATTCTGCAACTTTATCTCTAATAGATGTTTCCAAAAAATAGATAATTAAGGTCAAAAATATGATTTTTTTTTTGGAGTAATGTTTAACGGACAGTATATATGATTGAATTTATGAGGAGATTACAAACGATTGAAGTAAGTATTATTCATGACTTTTATTATTATGTCTAATTCTTTTCATTCAAATCTAAAAAAAAATTATCAAGTTCCTTTTAAATGCTCTTGTTAATAATATTTATGTTCCATCGTTAACTTATCAAGTGATTGAAATTAAAATATTAATCACGTCAAGTTTAAGTCTAAGAAAGAACTTCTTAAGAAAGTGCTACCTAAGAAAAGATTACATGACTATAAGTACTACCTAGGAACCATTGAAAAGAAAAGGACTATTTGATATTAACGTAGAGTCGTCTAGTGTAAACATTGCCTGAGTTGTAATGACTGAAGATTAAGAATACAAAAGCATGGAGACATATTCTAATTAAAGTTTCAATTTGAATATTGTTTATATGAACTTATTGAATCAAGTCATATTTCTTCATTGATTGTCTATTTTATAGTTATGAATTTAAATGTTCATTGGATAATGTTTATTGGAGTTTTGAGCTTACTCCTCTTTTCTTTTCTTTTCAGATTAAGAGATTGACAGACTTAGAAATCTAAATTAAAGAGTTGATTTATTAGGATCATTTTATTGTAAATTGGAAAGTTTGTATATTCATGTGTATTTGATGTAATACATATATATATATGGATATATTTAATAAATAAAATTGGATCAAAGTGCGTAATAAGAGTTTGTGTCGATTTAGATAAATGTATAGCTTACGACCTAGGGTCCAAATATGCCCGTAAGACTAGGATTGTTACAATTACATTCCTGGTTGAATGATAATTACACGTATTCAAGTTATGTTTTTTGAATTAAATTACTTGTGTTTGACTAATAGTTTCATATATTGAAGTAATTTGATGAATGTTGTCATTAATATGCATGTTACATTTATTTATTTATTTTTAAATTTTGATTATTTTTCATTAAACCCCTGTTTAAACTCTTGATTCCCAAAAAAAACATTTAGAAACTCAATCTACAAAAAGGTCGTTTTCCATTTTTTAAAACATTGGCTGAAAATCTACACCACCAAAGAGGAAAGAAGTGGTGAAAAAGGATCGTCCTACCAAAGACCTCTACCACACCCAAAAGAAAACAATGGAACAACAATTCATAAGGATGGAGAACATTGTCGAGCTAACGTGGTAACCCACCTACTCTCTCCATTATACCCCAAAACCCATACAAGCCAAGACCTTATCCAAACAATTCACATTGACACCATCGTAGCCTTTCTCAATATCCTATTTCGAAAGGCAACCACTACATTCAACGCACTCATGGGCGACTAAAAAGCCATCAAGGATTTGTCTGTTACGGACAATGGCGGTCTGATAAAGCCCAATGAGCCCATTCATAAGAGGTTTAAGCCTCTCTACAAGATATCTAGCCACAAGCTTATACACCCTATTGAGGAGATTGA
>JAMKQA010001134.1:0-48024 GCA_024699735.1 Posidonia australis
TCTGATTTCCAGCTTACCGATTTCAAGGCCCAAACTAGTTTATAAAATGTGTTTTCAATGGATTTTTGGATGCCGTGTTTTATCCCTATGAGAGGGGATTGTGGGCCATCAGTGGAGGTCTTATGGGACACCTAATGTGCCATTTTGCCGAGATTTTGAAAGAGTTTTCAATGATATGAAAATGGTTTGGAAATGGATTTCAAGGAATAGTTGGCCTGTTTTGGAAAATGATTTCCTGGTTTTCTGTGTGCGGGACGAGGCAACGTGGGACTGTGTCGTCGGGACTAGGGAATGTGATGACATTCTAGGGTGGTCGGGGGGTCGTGATACCTGAGGCTGAGGGGCGTCGGGTCCTAGAGGTATGAGACTACTTGACTATCGTCTCAAGGCTAGGATTGTGGTCTGCGGGTTGAGGTGTCTTGTAGCATGACGGGGAGGTATGATACTCCTGCTGTCGCTTTGAGTACTAAGGCTCAGGTGTTGTCGGGTGTAGAGGTATGACACTCCCTCATGAGCACCGTGTGTGGAGGACGCCTTGAGGAGGCATACCCTGTGGTGGCCAGTGCGGGTGGGACACGTGCCCCATAGCTGGTAGCGTCCTGAGAGACAGGACAACCTTCCGAGGGAGGGGTTTGCTTTCTGAGGGTTCTCCTGAGAGAGGGGAATCACGGGACAGTGGTTGGCTCCTACACAAGGTGGCACACCGTGGCAGTGTAGAACACTGAGGTTGCTCCTCGGTGGACTGCGTGTGGCCAGAGTTAGGTTGCCCGGCGTTGGGCTTCCCGACTCACTGTGTGTGGTTTTGGCCATTGAGGGCCTTTGCTTGTGGCTTTGGGCTAGTAGAGCCCTGGTTTGTGGTTTTGGCCAGTGTAGGCCTGATTTATAAGGTTTTGAGAAAATGGTTTGTGAAGGGAATTGAAAAGGAAAATGATTATAGTTTTGTTTTTCGCGATTTTCGTGGGGTGCGTACTGGGTGACTTCGGTAACTCATGCATTTTCCTTGTGGTTTTGGTTTGCAGGTGCAGACATGCGATTGGCTTAGCGTGGTGCATATAGATCAGAGTCCCCTAGCTGCACACACAGGTCCCTGGTAGTTTGATATTTACTGTTTAGCTTTAATATTCTCGTAATTTAATTTGTTTAAATTATTGTGGAAAATTTGGGGCGTGACAGATCTGGTATTAAAGCTTCAGGTTCACTAGGTTGCATTACACCTACGGTATCCGGTCTAGAGACTCCATAGGTTTTGCATTCATGGTATGGTTTGCACCAGATTTTCGCCATGGTTTTCTGGTTGTTGCTTTGTTTGTGGTGTAGGTACTTTGCCTTTCTTCGATAGGATGACTCCTCGTGGTCGTAAGGGCAAGGTCCCTGTCGAGGAGATCGAGTCCTGAGAGGATGTAGGCGGATGGAAGACAGTTCGTGCGGTATTGAGGAGTTTGGCACACGGGATTTCCGACGCGTTCAACAAGAGTAGTGCCAGTGGACCGTTGGGTGACGCATGGCTGAATCAGTTCACGAAGCTTCATCTGCCATCATTCAAGGGCAAGGATAGTGTTGAGGAGAGCGAGGGCCGGCTGTAGAAGGTGGTGAAGAAGCTGGAGAGCTTGGCATGCCCAGAGGAGCATTGGGTGCGGTTAGCATCCAGTGGAAGGATTTCAAGGTGGCTATCTATGACATGTACTTTCCCGCTCATGTGAAGGAGCAGCTTCACAGAGATTTCTGGAGTCTGGAGTAGGCCACGATGTCAGTGCTCGAGTATGAGACTGAGTTTGCCCGGTTGGAACGCTTTGCTCCTGCCTATGAGTCTGAGGAGGAGCAGGCACAAAGGTTTCTGGATGGCTTGAACCCTGGGCTGCGTGTGAAGGTGATAAGCTGTAGGTGCCACACTGTGGAGGACTTGGTTGGGATGGCTTACCGCTTTGAGGAGGAGCATCAAAAGTTTCTGGAGAGTAGTCCTAAAGGGAAGGGTAGGTCTTCTTTTACCTCCCGGTTCTCTTTCTCCGGTCCTCCAAGTGCCAGCAATTGGGTAGCACTGAGAAGAAGCAAAAGGCGAGGTCCAGTGTTTCCTCTGTAGGCTGGCAGAGTTTTGCAGGGAGTAGCGGAGCTGGCTTTAGTCAGATAGCGTCTAGTGCTCCTAGTGGGAACCGGTGCTTCAACTATGGTCAGGTGGGCCACATCGCTGCGTATTGTCCTCATCCTCGACAGACTCCGTCCTTTGTGGTGTACTACAATTGTGGGAAGGTAGGACACATTCAAAGATCTTGTCCTGAACTGCCTAAGAAGGCAGAAAGCTCATCACAGCAGCCGACTAGGGGACAGGTGTTCACCATCGCAGCTCCAAGCACTGGGTCTTCGGGAGATGTTGTTGAGGGTAAGGATGAATAGTTGGTTCTGTAACCCTATGAGATATGTTGTAATCTCTTTGTAATCTGGACATCTGCCTAATTGAATGGATGTGTGGTGTTGTTTTGTTTGGCCATTAGGTTCTTTTATTGTGGCTGGCCGGATGGCCAAAGTGTTGTTTGACTTAGGGAGTTCTTTCTCCTTTATATCTGAGTTGGGAGAGAGACCAGCTCGACTGGCCTTTCATCTCAGCATGGTGACGCCGTTGGGTGAGCACAGTTTCGCATGGAGGTATCTGCATTCAGTCGACTTGACGTTGAATGGCAGAGAGTTCGACGCTAGCCTAATCGTGATGGTCATGCAGGAGTACGATGTGATACTCAGCATGGATTGGTTGGTGCAGCATTCTGCTTTGATCGACTGTCCTCGGAGAAGAGTTTATTTTGGGTCTCTTGAGGATGGGTCTTTCTTTGTGCAAGATGGGTGTAAGGGTGAGCGTATGCTTGTCATTTCAACTGTGAAGGCTCATAAGTCCTTGGTCCGGGGTTGCATGGGGTATCTAGCCAGTATAGTTACCTCCACTTCTCCTGAGTTGGGTGTACACAACATCTCTATGGTGTGTGAATATCCCAACTTTTTCCCTGACGATTTGCCTGGTATGCCACATCACAAGCAAGTAGAGTTCTCGATCGATCTGATCCCTTGTTTTGGTGCTGTGTCGAAGCCTCCTTATCGCATGGCGCTAGTGGAATTGCGAGAGCTCAAGACTCAGTTGCAAGAGTTGTTGGACAAGGGGTTTATCAGGCCGAGTGTGTCTCCGTGGGGAGCGCCTGTCTTGTTCGTCTATAAGAAGGATGGTTCGTTCCGACTGTGTATAGATTATCGGATGCTGAACCAGATCACGGTAAAGAACAAGTATCCCCTGCCTCGCATTGATGACCTATTCGACCAGCTACAGTCTACATCAGTGTTCTTGAAGATTGATTTGAGGTTAAGGTATCACTAGTTGAGGGTCCGAGACCCAGACATTCAGAAGACTGCTTTCTGGACACGGTACGGGCATTACGAGTTCACGATCATGCCTTTCGGCTTGACTAATGCACCATCTGCGTTCATGGATCTGATGAACAGGATTTTCAGCCCTTTTCTGGACCAGTTCGTTGTGGTTTTTGTTGATGACGTGCTGGTCTATTCTCCTAATGCTGATACTCAAGTCTTGCACCTGAGGGCGGTTTTGGATACTCTGAGGCATCATCAGCTATACGCCAAATTCTCCAAGTGTGAGTTCTGGCTGAGCGAAGTCATGTTCCTTGGCCATTTGGTTTCTAGAGAAGGCATCAGAGTGGATCATGCCAAGATTGAGGCGGTGAGTAGTTGGGAGCGACCCAGGACTATCGGAAATCAGGAGTTTCTTGGGTTTGGCGGGCTATTAAAGGAGGTTTATCTGGGATTTCTCTTCCATAGCCGTGCCTTTGACAGAGTTTACCAGGAAGGGTGTTACTTTTTGCTAGGACCAGAATTGCGAGGCGAGTTTCCAAGAGCTGAAGTCTCGCCTGGTTTCTGCCCCTGTGTTGACTCTACCTTCTGGAAGTGGTGGCATCACTGTGTATAGTGATGTCGGTGGCGTTGGGTTAGGGTGTGTTCTGATGCAGCATGGCAATGTTATCGCATATGCTTCGCGCTAGCTGAAGGATCATGAGAAGAACTACACGACCCATGATTTGGAGATGGCTGTCGTAGTGTTCGCTCTTAAGCTCTGGCGACACTATCTCTGTGGGGAGCAATTTAAGGTCTTCACCGATCATCAGAGCCTGAAGTACATCTACACGCAGAGGGACCTCAACCTGAGGCAGCGCCGCTGAGTGGAGTATTTGAAGGATTATGATTTCAACCTGTCCTACCATCCTGGCAAGGCCAACGTAGTCGCTGATGCCTTAAGTCGGCACACGCACGTGATGGCGAGCTTGATGGTCAAGGAGAGGACCATGTTGGAGGATCTGGTGAGCTGCAGGTCGAAGTGGCAAGCTCGGGGAACGGTTGGTGCCTAGGTGGCTAATCTGTCTGTTCGCCCTAAGTTGTTAGAGTTTATTGTCGCCTGTCAGCAACTGGACCCATTTATTCAGGCTGTGTTTGAGAAGCTCGAGGATCGTGGGGAGCCTCATTTCTCTATTGGGGCATATGGAGAGCTGAGGTATGACATGTGTCTATATGTGCCCCAGCATGAGGAGGCCAGGCAGTGGTTGTTAGATGAAGCGCATCGGTCTAGGTACACCATACACCCTGGTAGTACGAAGATGTATCGAGACCTAAAGCGAAACGTTTGGTGGCCTTGCATGAAGAGAGATGTTGCTGACCATGTGGCGAGGTGTACTACCTGCCAGTTGGTCAAGGCAAAGCACGAGAGACCTGGAGGGACCTTGGAGCCGTTGGATATTCCTGTGTGGAAGTGGGAGCACAACTCGATGGACTTCGTGACTGATTTGCCGCGAACTCAGAGGAAGAACGACACCATGTGGGTGATCGTGGATCGGCTAACCAAGTCTGCTCACTTCCTAGTCATTCGAGTGAAGCTTCAGATGCACCGTTTGGCGGAGTTGTATGTCTCTGAGGTGGTGAGGCTGCATGGTGTTCTGGTGTTCATCATGTCGGACAGAGACACGAGGTTCACCTCAAGGTTTTGGAGAACTCTGCAGGAGGCCTTTGGCACTATGCTCAACATAGCACAGCATTTCATCCTCAGTCGGATGGTTAGACAGAGAGGACTATCCAGACGCTGGAGGATATGCTCAGAGCATGTGCCTTAGACTTTCAAGGGAGTTGGGTGGACCATTTGACATTGGTTGATTCACCTACAACAAGAGCTATCACTTGAGCATCAGGATGGCACCGTACGAAGCTTTGTACGGTAGGCCATGTAGATCGCCGGTTTGCTGGAGCGAAGTTGGCGAGCGTTAGTTGATCGGTCCTAAGCTTGTGCAGCTGTATGCGGACAAGGTGGATTTGATTCGGAGCAAGTTGCTGGCTACATAGAGTCGGCAGAAGAGGTATGCCGATAGGAGGCGGAGACCGCTGGAGTTTTGGTGGGAGATTATGTGTTCCTAAAAGTGTCGCCGACCAAGGGTGTCATGTGGTTCGAGAATTGTGGAAAGTTGAGTCCTCGCTATATTGGCCCGTACTAGATCACCCAGAGGATCGGTGAGGTTGCTTATCGGTTGGATCTACCACCAGAGATGTTGTCCGCGCACGACGTGTTCCATGTTTCCATGTTGAGGAAGTGCCTGACTGACGTTTCTCATGTGATCCCAGTTCATCCAAGAAGGACTCCAGGAAGCTCTATCCTTTGTGGAGGATGCCGTCGAGATTGTTGACCGTAGGGGGCAGGTGCTTTGGAATAAGGTGATTCCTAGACGAGTTAGGTTGTAACACCAGTAAAATTCATTTTTGTAGTTACTTACATTTTATGAATTATATTCCTAGACGGGTGTTACTGTTCTAAGGCTCGTTGTGTGGTTCTGTGCTTTTGGGCTTGGGCCTCATGGGCTGGCTTCCATTTGCGTGTCCCTGTGCATGTGGAGCCCGAGTGTGGTCCCTGTGGGGTCCAGGTGTGGGGTCCCCTGTGGGGCCTGCATGTGTGGGACGGTGGTTGAGGCTTGCTGTTGGCCTCGTTGGTGGTGGCTAGTGGTTGGTTGCTTGTGCGGTGTGCCGGTGGCTGAGACACGCAGGTGGGCACATTTTCAACTACTACGGGCGCAAGCTTTATAAGCCACACCACACATCTCCTTGCCACCCATCGCCGTCTCCTCCATCCTTCTTCTTCCTTTCCCTTCCTCCTCGGCAGCGTGTCCCTCCTCCTCCCCCACTCTCTTTCTCTTCCTCCTCACTCTTCCTTTTCCTTCCTTCTCCTTTTCCCTCCTCCTTTCCACTCGTCTCCCATGTTTCCCTTGTTCTTCCATTGTGCGTGCGCCGACACAGAGAGAGAGAGATCGAGGGAGCGAAGCGGAGGGCTATGGTTGCTCGGGGTTGTGCGTGGAGCTCGCGTGGTGTGCCCTGTGGCCGTGGCTGCGCCGGAGCTCGCTGGAGTCGACTGAGAATCGTAGGAGGCATTTCTCATGTACGCACCTCCACTTCGAGTAATAGAGAGCATGAAATTGGTAGAAAATGCTAGGATTGCATGAAATCTAGGTAAATTTACTTTCCTATAATTTATTGTGATTTATTGAGAATTTGTGAAGCATTTATGTTGGTGGTTGTGTTTTTGGTCGTTTTGACCTTTCTGCCTTTGTGATTTTATATCTTGATGCATGGTGAATGGATTTTAGTTTTGTTTGTTAGGTTTTGGAGTAGACTCGAGGGTCTACACCAAATGTTTTATGCAAAAGTTTTGGTGTTTGTTTAGGGGGTATGATCGGAGGTCCTAGTTGGGGCGATTCAGACGGTAGGGTTTTGGGCCATTTTCTGGGATCGCAGAATTCGGCATACCGAATTGAAAACAGCATACCGAATTGAAAATGGCATACCGAATCAGTGTATTTCGGTATACCGATTTCATCTGGTATACCATTTTTCTGTCAGTTTGGTCCTCTAGTCGGAATTCGGTCATCCATTTTTGGATGGTATACCGAATTTGGCTTGAGTGTTGACCATTGACCCTAGTTAGGTTGACCGATCCTGATCGGTCTACCGAATTAGCAGATTTTGGCATACCAAATATGATTTCTGGCATATCGATTTCTAGGCCCAAACAGGTTTATAAAATGTGTTTTCGATGGCTTTTTGGATGCCGTGTTTTGTCCCCATGAGAGGGGATTGTGGGACCTTAGTGGAGGTCTTCTAGGACACCTGATGCGCCGTTTTGCCGAGGTTTGAAAGAGTTTTCAATTATGTGAAAATGGATTTCAAGGAATAGTTGGCCTGTTTTGGAAAATGATTTCTTGGCTTTCTGTGTACAGGCCGAGGCAGCGTGGGACCGTTTCGTCGGGACCAAGGAATGTGACGACATCCTCAAGTGGTCGGGCGTGATGTCCCCTGTTGAGGTCAGGGGGCCGTGATACCTAATGCTGAGGGGCATCGGGTCCTAGAGGTATGAGACTCTTTGACTGTCGTCTCGAGGCTAGGGTTGTGGTCCATTGGTTGAGGTGCCTTGTGGCATGACGGGGAGGTATGATACTCCTGTTGTCGTTGTGAGTATTGAGGCTCGGGTATTGTCAGGTGTGGAGGTATGACACTCCCTCCTGAGCACTGTGTGTGGAGGACGCCGAGAGGAGGCGTACCTTGTGGTGGCCAATGTAGGTGGGAAACGTGCCTTGTAGCTGGTAGCGTCTTGAGAGACAGGACAGCCTTCCTAAGGACGGGTTGGCCTTCTAAGGGTTCTCCTGAGAGAGGGTAATTGCGGGACAGTGGTTGGCTCCTGCACAGGGTGGCAGACCATGGCAATGCAAAACACTGGGGTCGCTCCTCGGTGGACTGCGTGTGGCCAAAGTTAGGTTGCCGGGCTTCCCGACTCACTATGTGTGGTTTTGGCCATTAAGGGCCTTCGCTTGTGGCTTTGGGCTAGTAGAGCCCTAGTTTTCGTTTTGGCCGGTGTGGGCTTGATTTATGAGGTTTTGAGAAAATGGTTTGCGAAGGGAATTTAAAAGGAAAATGATTATAGTTTTGTTTTCCACGGTTTTCGTGGGGTGCGTACTGGGTGACTTTGGTCACTCATGCGTTTTCCTTGTGATTCTGGTTTGTAGGTGCAGACATGCGATTGGCTTAGCGTAGTGCATATAGATCGAAGTCCCCTAGCCGCACACACTGGTTCCTGGTAATTTGATATTTACTGTTTAGCTTTAATTTTCTCGTAATTTAATTTGTTTAAATTATTGTGGAAAATTTGAGGCGTGACTGTTATCTCTTGTGATATTTATGTAATTGTGACAACTGTTGCTAATGATTTGTACAATTGATGAAAGAAGAATATGTGGATCCACTATGCACATGTCTCTGTTTTCTCAATACTTTGTGCTTTTGTATGAGGCACACTGTTGGTAGTACTATAGGAAGGAGTCTGGGACCTCATACTACAGCAATATGGCTCTATATTATAGTAGTTTGGAACTACAAGTCTTGATAGAGTTAGCATCATCAGGAGATCTAGAATTTCATGCCAAAGTAGTATTGGCACTGACACCATAGTGGTTGGACTATGGGAAGGTTTGAAACCTTGTGCAAAAAAAATTTGAATTTCAATGGACTTACTTATGTAGTGTGGAGATGAGGCTGTCTCCTATAGGATGTGTAAAGTGTCCTAAAGAGCATTAGCAGACATTAGGTTGATACAAGGCCTTTATTGTGTCACAAATTTAATGAACTAGGGAGACTATGTGTGAATTAATAAACTTTAAAGGTTGTTGAGTTCTAGGCTTAGTCCACTCAAATCTTACAAGAAGTCAATGTCATAAAGGTGGGATTCAAGCCCATAGGGTATCATAACACTAAGCACAATTATCTTGAATTAGACCAACATTTTGAATTAGTAGGGAGTTGTTAGAGAATCACTCCTATTCAATTCAAAATAACTCAAGACTTCATTAGAGGTCTGTGTAGACATTTATTGAAGAGAGAGCTAGAAAACATGAATTTTTTTGATCTCCAAGCTAGATGTCCACTAGTGTTAGATTGAGAGGCTTCTCTAAAGGAGAGAGTGAATAGAGAAGTATTTAAAAATTTAATTTTAACTCTTGTTTATTTTATGTATCTTCTTCAATTTTTAGTTATGTTGCAATGATTAAATAATTTGGTAAAAAAATAAATCAACCACAAAAGGGATGAGAGACTGTAACGACCCTCCAATTGCTACCTCTCAAACCTACATAATTTTATTTTTTTATTTTTATCTCTTAATTTGAATTACAATTATGCTAATTTTAAAGCTCGACCTAAGTACACCCTGTAGAAATAAATAAGTAAAATAAAGCTAAACTACAAACTCACGAAAATCCCTGATGTGTGGCAGTGTGACTCCTCCTATATGCACTAGCAACAAATAGTTATCCTGCACCTACCAAAAACACCAAAACTAAAGCACACGTGAGTGTCCACTCAAAATGGTCACCAAGCATACATCCCACCTAATGACTCGGCACACCATGTCGAGGAAGTAGGTGTAACTACGCCCCACACAAACAAGGATAGGCACCCCATCTAGAAGCCGCAACACCCTCAGGCAGTCCACTACTACCCGATAGGCAACAAAATCTCAAAACTATGCTTTTAAAAGCCATTCTTTTTATTTTTCTTTTCAAAGCCACATGCATGCTCTTTCAAAACCTTTCTACACACTTGAAATGGCCACTTTTGCCAAATCAAGTCCAGAAGCCATACCAAAGCACATAGCCTGATCCCACACACTCTGTAGATCAGATAACCAACAATGTCTGAACGCTCTCTATAGCATCTAGAATACCCACAACAACCATAAAACACATGCTACAGAGCCTTTGCTCTGCACAACACAGTCTCCTTTGGACCCAAGCAATAACACCAAAGCCACGAAGCTACTGCTCCTACATAGAACACCACACTAGCACAACACCACGGTTTCCTCTTGACCAAAACCATGGAACCACTGCTCCAAAACACATCACACTAATGCAACAACATGGCTTCCTCTAGGCCAGAGTCTGATCCCCCGAACCAGTGCTCATCAAAACTACAAGCAAAACAACGTGTCATACTACCCGTTGCCAAGCAATCAACACTAGCCACAAGTAGTCCATAGAGGAGCGATCACGACGTCTACACTTCCACGAACAACAACATTGTAGAGGAGTCTCACAAGCATCTATAGGAGCCTCACATGCTAACCCTACCTAGGAAAGCTACTCACCCCACTTGGGCAAGCAGTCTTATTACTCGTGACGAACCATAGGGTATGACCATCAGTGTCATAGCTCTGTGCTCCAAACCACTACAGGCTCCTCGCTGTTGGGCTTAGTCAGCAGCACCTACAAGTCTCGATGCCTGGTGACAATCGGAGTGTCATACCTTCAAGTCTAGACAACACCTCAACTAGCAACTACAAACACCAGCAAAATGACGACAACCACATGGACTTCGACCTAAGTGAGTAACTCACAACCCTAGAGGTATCACTTGTCCCTAGTAGGTCGGCCAGGAGCATCGGTCTCTTGGTCCTCCAAAACCGCAAAATACTAGGACCTCGCCCTAAGCGAACAAATCACGACCCTAGAGGTATTACTCGTCCCTAGTAGGTCAGCCAGGAGCATGAGTCTCTTGGCCCCTAAAAACCTTTCAAAACCTATACATATCACTTTTCCAAAACCCATATGGAAACCATTTCGAAAATCATTTAAATAACCTTTAAAAAATACCACAAAACATAGTCTAGATAGCTCCTTTGATTGGCACAAAAGACCTCACTTTGGAAGTGTCTGAGTCTTAGAATGCGATGCTCAACCCACGACAATAATCCAAGAAACACCCAAAATAGTAACAATAGCATCCCTTAGGGATGAAGATCACCCAGGAGAAGCCACACAATATGTGAATCTCATCTTAAGTACGTAGCTCACAACCTTAGAGGCATTTCCCCTCCCAAAGATCAGCTGAATGCTTAGGTATCTTAGTCACAACAAATAATGCCCAGAACTCTAAGTTTTGGAGCTAGAGTGGAAGACACCTACTAGCATGTGTCCTTTGGGGGTAATGCCAGATTAGTATCAAATACCCACACAGTGCCACGGAATATCTCATTCAGTGCACGACACACAAAGCCCAACCAACATCTAGTCCTAGGGATGCATCATGCATCATAATCCCTATAGTCCAATCTAACTATTAGGGGAAATACTTATTATTTCTAAGTTGTATTCTCTTTTATTCTACCCACACCCGAGGAGGACTCTTGCTAATTCATTTTAGGCAATCCGTAAACCATTCTAATGATTATCGTAATCATTTATGTCAATATAATTGTAGACATCCCAATTTTGCAGGATTGTAGGTAGTCTTCTCATAGTGGAATTATGGTTGCTGGGCTCTCAATCACTTTTCCCCAAAGCCAACTAGACATCTTCACCTTATTTTACCCACAGAACTAGCCCAAACCTCTGAAACCCTAATGGATCAATTAATTCACGAAACCAAAACCAAAATCCTAGTTACATCTCAACCCCATCCAAATCTATGCAAATCCACCAAGCCAAATAGACTAAAACCTAATCACACCACAAACTAAGCCTATACCTGCAAATCGTTTTTGGGCCCACTTAAGCCCATAAACCTAACCCGAGTTTCACTTACAGACCTTAACCTAATCATGAAACTAATCTTCACGTTCCATTCAAAACCATGCAAATCCAACAAACCAAGATAATAACCTAAGACCTAATTGCAACCTAAACCCAAACTTCAACCCAAAATCAAAACCAAGCCCAACTTCCCCCAAATTAACCTCCATCAGCCATTTTGATTTTAGACCAATGGCTTCCAATAGATTGATCGCGTAGTCCATCATCACCCAATGCACTTCATGCCTCCAACAGCCACCATCACCTCCACTTGCTAAACTTCGGCAGCCACCATCCACGTGTCTAGGATCCATGCACGTAGAGAGGATGGGAGAAGGGGAGATGACAGGGTTGTTCAGGTTGTTAGAAAGGTTGTTAAGGTGGTGAGTTGTTGTAGTTGGTAGTCTTCCTTGGCTATAAAAGGGACTGACAGTGGACTGAAGCAGGGGGGAAGGATATTTTCAGCCGGAGAAGGGTGATCTTCAAGCTTCTATGCTCATCGGAGTTCACTGAACCCAATCCACCTCATCGGCTGGAAGAGAAGAAGAGAGGAGGGAAGGATGCTTGAGCGAGAGATCAACATGCAAGCTCAACCCCTCAGATCACCTATTCGCTTCATCCTCTTCCTCACCCCTCAAAGGTCCCTTGCTAGTTCCAGCTCCCAGTGCCGCTAAGCTCGAGCTGGAGGGATCGTCATCGCCGGAGAAGACACTAAACTCAGGTAAGTCTTTCAACCTATTCATAGCATGCATGCATTAGAGTAGCTTTCTGGTAGGCATCTCTTCATCATCCTTCATCCCTAAGGCCATGTCGTCACTAGAAAGAGGGAGAGAGAGGGAGAGCCAGGAAAACCAGCTCATCACCGGAACTACACCACAACGAGCCGAGCCATGTGGGAAATGTAGGAGGGAGGAGAGAGCCTGAAGACCTCCATGCCTCCACTCGCTGGTTTTCATCTCACCCTACGATCACTTGTGACCTCCAGTTGCCCCTGTCGGGCACCTCTAGTGCTGCCGAGCTCAAGTCGGAAGAGACACCGTCGCCGGAGAAGACGTCGAGCTCAGGTAAGTTTCTTCGCCTTTTTCCTTGCATGCGTGCATTATTATTTCCTCCTTCTTCTTCCTTGAGCCCGCATAGCCGAGTGGAGAACAAAAGTGAATGTGGAACCAGCCACCAATGTAGCTGATTTCTTGCTGGAATCATAGCACAACCTCCTCCTCTGCGTATCAGGTCCAACAGTAGTGAGAGAGAGGGAGAGCATGTAGAATTCTTCTGCTTCCCTCGGTCCTCCTCTTCTCCCTCAGACCTCCTCTTCTCATTCAGACCTCCTTTGTCCTCCTTTGTCCTTCTTCATCCTCCGCACGACTTCCGCAACCGCTTGGTCGACCTCCGTTCACATCTTCGACCTGCATTCTCCTCTGTAACAGGCCATGTAGTAAGAGGGAGGAGTGTGACAACAGAGTATGGAGGGCAAGAGAGAGAATGGGGTAGCATGTTTTCTTTCTCCTCCACACAACCTCCGTGATCCCAATCGTAGCCACCACCATGGGCCTTATTTCTTTGCTCCACTGCGGGACCTCCACGAAAGAACCGAGCTTCAGTCCTTCCTGGTCATCCTCCTCTCTCCCTGCAAGCTTGAGCCAACCCAACAGTCATCCATGAGCACTCACCCCCCAATGCACCTCCTGAACCTATCCTCCATCTCCTCACATTCCGTAGCCTCCACTCCCAATCGCCTTCCTTCTCACCAAACCGGCATATTCACTCATAACCAGACGTCCCACAGCAACATGCAGCTTGTGCAATCAGTGGGAGTGAGAGAGAGAGAGCACAGATCAGATATCTCCACATAAGTGCCCACCCTTCTCTTAACCAGTTAACCCGTCCTCCACTATCATCGATTATCATCCTTTTCTTTTTCTTCTTCCCATATATAGTCCATACCATAGGGAATGCCAAGTGGAGAGGGAGAGAGTACCTACGAGAGAGGAGGAGAGAGCACTCACTACTCAGCCACCCAGCCTCATATCTTCTTCATGAATAAGGCCACCCTACACATGTCCATAATCCATGTAATATGTAGGAGAGGGAAAGAGAGTAACCCTTGCATTAGGATAGGGAGAAGTAGAGAGGTTTGCAGGTTGCTCTGTAGACTAGTCAAGCGAGTCCCGATGGTGGATTTGGGAAGTGAGCCAATTGAGGAATCTTGGAGGTGAGTCACTAAAGCGATGCTCAGTGACGACCTTGCACGACGGAAGTAACAGGCGAGGATGGCTAGTAGAGTTCACTAAAAACTGAACAGACACTATTAGGAGCGCTCTCTCCCCTCATGCCTTGCATTCATCATTAGTCAACATGTGTATTCTCTTACATACATTTTATGCATTTATCTTCATTCATGCATTTCATGCACATCTCATGCATATATTTGTATATATATTCTCATGCATATCATACGTTGCCACATCAAATTAAATTTGCTTTTTGGGACACATTTCATGACTTTTACAATTCTATTTTGAATTAGTTTTCATATCGCTTGAGGGCGTACATTAATTAGCATTTAAATGCTTACATCGACCCAACGAGGATTGTTTCCCTTTTTGAGCATTTGAAGTTATATGCTGTTTTGCACCGGTTTTCTCTCCAGGTGACTCTGATTTACTTGATTTTACCCATCGCCTGAAGGCGTACATTAAAAGGCTTGATAATGCTAACATGGACCTGAATGAGGAATATTTTCCCTTATTTGATTTTCTCGAATTTTCCTAATTTTTTTTGTTTTGTGTGGTGCATTCCGAGTATTTCTGATTTTCACAATTTTTCCTTATCGCCCAAAGGCATATAGTAAAGCTGCATTTTCAATGCCTATGTTGTCCCTTGGATTATTTTCCTTATCATTTCTCTTTATTCATTGTTTTCTTGGAGATTTGTCATGTTTTGGCATTCATCTTAGGCATGTGCATCAGAAGTGGACAAGCATAGACACACTAGATCATGAGCGAGCGGTTAACCTTGAAAGACCAAATTCTTGGGACGTATGGGAGTGCCTAACACCTTCCCCATGCATAACAAGAATCCTTACTCTTTCTCTGTCCCATAGTGATTTGCACACTGCATCCATTAGGCACGGAGCACACATGTGTCTTTGCATCAATTTCTTTGGGTTTTCATTGTGTTTGGTTTTCCTCGTCTTTCCATTAAAAGACTAGGGGGCCACTCTTTTCTTTATCCTTCTTTGGTGTTTCTGAGTCGTGTCTCCTTCCTCAGATTCACCATCCTCGTCGTGACCATATCGGGATTTCTCATGTGTTATCACGCAACGGGGAATCATGCATGGTTCCCACCGGCATGGTCACAATAATTATAACTTCAAGATTAATATATACTATATATATATATATATATATATATAAATATAATATTAATCACCACATAAAACATCGAAGGAAAGGGTCCAGGTTTGGTTCTACATACCAAACAAAAACAGTTGGCCGAACCTTGGCTTAGGGGGCTAATTTGGTAGACCAAAATCACCTGATCCGATGTGTTGATTCTTGCTGGTCAACTAGACCAAGTGCTGTGTCAACACCCAAGACCTAGATCGATAGATCGAAAAGGTTCAGTCAACCAAAATCTAGAGCAAGGGGACATTCTGGAAGCCCAAAACGACATATCAAAATAATTTGGCATACCGAACCAGGGGATCCTAGTGCTCCCAAAAATGGGACCCAAAGTCCCAAACCTACAAACACCAACCCAAATCATGCAAACAATATATCAAAATGAGGATCTCAAGGAGATCTTCCAATCTAAACAAGAAACATTGAGATCCATTAGGCAAATCTCAAGAAATCACAACATAAGGTTTAGTGAGCACTATTCACCCACTATTCATACATCTAACAATAAATGGCCCAATAAGTGCTCATAAATTCCTAAAACTTTACTACAATCATCCACACACTATCATGCACCTAGGAATCCAATTGGAAACCAAGAAGAGCCTACTAGGTGTGTATCTGGCATCAAAGACACGGTGGCACGAGTGGTGAATGGTGGAACCTCCTCCTTGGTAGCTCTGCACCTCCTCCTCCCGATGACGATGCGACGACAGTGGATAAGTGATCTCTTCCTTTCTCTCATGGCAACTCTCTCTCTCTCTCTCTCTTCCTCTCTCGTCTCATCTCCCTTCCTCACTCCCTCTCACGTCTCAAAGATGGAGACGAAGATTGAGGTAAGAGGATGGGAAGGAGGGGAGAAAAAGAAAAGAAAAGAAAGAAAGAAAGGAAGGAAGGAAAGGAGAAGGCTACAAGCATGAAACCCAACCATGCGACCACTCCCCATCCACATGACTCATGCAAGCAGAGATTGGCCACCAATGCATGCCAACAAACCTCCATAGCCTAGAGCAAACCCTCAAAACTTCTTCAAGGGCCAACACAACACCACAACCATATTGCACCAAGAAGGCCAGAAACCCACTAATCTAGGCGTTGAATGCTACTAGAGTTGCATTTCACATTGAATGTAGGGGACTCGACGTCTAACAATCCTGAACTCTATTAAAATATCTAGCCAAAACACCACTTCCAAATCTGAGTCGTTACATTCTAACCCCCTTAAAGGAATTTTGCCCCCAAAATTCTCAAGGTGAAAAACTAAGGGCACCAAATTAGGATATCCAACCCACTACCCTAGACAACCAGCACAATGGTGCTGCTCAAAACATACGACCTATAGGAGAAATCTACACTTCACAAAGTAATTTCATCTCACTTAGGTCCAAAGTGACACTAAGGACTCAACTCTCCATATGTCCGAACACTAGCAAATCCCTGAGTGGAGTCCCTCTTAGGTACAAAATATCCACCCAAAGGCTCTAGAATAGTGTCTTCTAGAGTCACAAAGTCTCCTGAGCACCCATGGAGACAAGCTAGACATAGGATTAACCAAGTGCAATCAGTTCCCACTAGCATCTACTGCTCCACTTTGATGCTCAACTTGGTTAGAACCACTCCAAATACCAAACCACAAGCTCAGTAACACCTCCCATCGCCCTACAAAACCTCCTCCAAAACAATGTACGAGGGAAATCTAGCTAGTGAGACACGAAAAATCTCTTCATGGATCTGGAGTGCACCAACAAACTAGCTAATCAAGTGCTATCTGTCTCAAAGAACTGCTTCCTAGACTAACACTCCACCAGATCTAAAGGACAACCTCTATTGTTGCTAGCACGATCCTCTGGGTTGGATAGCTCCTTTTGTGATTTTCCCCTACTGATGGGAACCACAAACACCATGTTGGTTCACCGTAATAGGAACTTATCCCAACCCAAACGGATATTGGTGGAACTTATCAAGACTTGTTGCTACAACAACCTTGCATGTCCAAACGTGTGACTGCTAAAATACACCGAAACCACTCTTTAAGCATATAGCTCACGTCAAAGTTCCTACAATCTAGAGTTTAGGGCCACAAGAGTCATTGTTTCTAGTGAAACAACCACCTCAACCAATGGTAAGGACTACTTAGAAGTCAAACTCAAAGCAACTCCCAGCAGGAGTGTCCAAACCAACACAAGTTGTTCCTCCTTTTTAGTTAACCTACATATGATGCCACTATCCCGAAGGTGCCTCTACTATACCCTCAAGGATAGTTTACCAGGGCCAAGCAACAGCTGATCAGAGGAGACACATGGGATCACACCCAACAGCTTGACCTATGGTGCCACCAAACGAGATGGGTAGCCAACTCCACTTGGCTCCCCCAACTCTACTGTAGAAACCCAAAGAACCCAAGCAACCATGTGTAACGCCCTGATCCCGGCCACGCTACCAAAACACAGTATCAAGCATAATTACACTAATTACAGAAACATCAAATAATTGTAACTAAGGCTCACTTCAGGATCACAATGTGCTGCTAGAAGCTCCAACTCCTGCACCGGAACTCGGTGGCACACGGTCTGCACCTGAAAACCAAATAGCACACGTGAGTGACATTTAAGTCACCCAGTACGTGCCCCAAAACATACAAACCACAAAACCTCAGCAAAACCATAAAACTCATTTCTTATCATTTTTCAAAACTTGGTTTTCTCTTTCTGAAAATCATCCTTTCTTTTTATTAGACAATCTCTTGGGAATTCTATCCCAATTCCATACTCTTTTCAAAAGCCATGTCTCTTTTCCTTTCTCAAAACATTTTGGAAATTTATTCCAAAATCACATTTTCTTTCAAAATGTTCCTTTACATTTCTTTCAAAAACCTTTGGAATTCATTTTCCAAAACATTTCCCTTTTCAATATTTGAGATTTCTTCCTAAAACACACTTTCAAATTCACATTTCTGACCAGATCCTGCCTAAAACACAATGCCGCATTGGGCTAAAAACCAAATCATAAACACTGGCTGGCAACTGGTTAAAACATCATCATTACTTTTCAGGATTTTAGGATCATTTCATCAGTCCAATCCTGACCAAATCACATTTCTCTTTCTTTATTCATTTCCACTTTTCTTTACTGTTGTTACCTTGATCATGGGTAACCAGGCACACAAGCAGTAGGTGAGGACATCCTTCCCCTACCTTCCTGCCCTGCCGCGATGAAATTCCCCGTGCGAGATGTCATCGCCCCGACCAATCGGCCTCAATTTCATTTTCATAAGTGCACGGGGATACGTCTCTATCGGATGCCCTAGTCGGTGACCCGAACAACTAGGTCCAATGACCCAGGCTCAACCTACACCATCGGTGACCTGAACAACTAGGCTCAAAAGCCTAGGCTCAGTCTACACCACCACGAGCTCAACAACCACATTATCAGTGTTCCATTTCAAAACTCTTTGAATTTTCTTTCAAAACCATTTTCCATTTCATTCCATTCTTTTCGTTGCAGGACTCTATTTCCTTGCAACACTTGACGCTCCACTAGGGTCCCAACTCAAGCCATGAAAACCATGCTTAGAATCATAAATTGGGTCTCAAGCCCAAAACCACATAAAACCATCTTTTTCATTCATTTATAGGGTCTGAAACCCAAAACCACACCCAAATCCATTTGTTTGGGGTTCCACATGCCTCCATGTCATTACATGGGGAAACATCATTCATATAAACCCACCATACCATTAAAACCATTTAACATTCATAAAAATTCACATTTTAACATCCCAAGTTCAGGGCAAAAACGGCATACCGAATTTTCAATTCGGTATGCCGAAATTCCCTGTTTTGGTATACCGAAAATTTTCGGTATGCCGAAATCCTCTGTTTCGATCGATCGTGAAATTTCGTTCTACCAAACCCTAGGTCCCCGCTTAATCTACTAGGATTTCGGTATACCGAATTCCTCGTAGACAGGGCACACCCCATTTCCTGGTAGTGAAAAATCGTCCCAAGTTGGAATCCCGATCGGACCCCTCAAACATGCATCAAATATTTCCATAAAATCACAGGGTGTAGACCCTTGAGTCTACTTCAAAACCCCTCAAACCATTCATGATTCCATCAACCACATAGTTCAAACGAAAATCACAAGGGGAAGGGGCTCAAGAACGGCTACTATAGCCTTCAACCCCAAAATCACATTTTCCCCACAAACATCAATTCTAACCGCATGATCACTACATTCTCGTGCTATACATGACATTCCCATTCATTTCATGATTTTTAACAATTTGACATGCATTTCTCTTAATTTCATGCAATTAACCCATCCTTAATAAAAACTAAACGGTGGAAGGGAAAGGAGTCACGTACCTGGCTCAGCCACCCGACAACTCTCCCCGCACTCCGGCAAACCTCCTTTGCTAGAGGAACACACAGAGCTCACCTCACCTCCTTGGTTATGTGCCGCTCCTCTTCCTCTTCTCCTCTCTCGGTCACCTATTCCTCTCTTCGCACGATGTGGCCTCCCTTTATCCTATTCTTCACCCGCGTCGCGCTGGCCGCCCATCGCATTGGAGGAGACGGCGAGGCACGGACTACTGTCACTGGTGGCACGGGTCAGGGAAGGGAAGGAGAGGGGGGAAAATAGTGTGAGGGCTCATGAGAGGAAGGGAAAAGGAAGGAGAAAAAGAAGGAAAAGAAAGGAAGAAAAGACAGGCATGCAAATCGAGGCGACTGTGCACCCTCAAACTGGACTCCACATTGGTCCTAAATCACAAACAGGTGCACAGAAGACCAACCACAAGCTCACACAATCAAGAAACAACAAATTATCCATTAATAAACCATTTAAGTAATATTACAATTAATTACATGGTTTACAAATAAAAAATGGATACTCAGGCCTAGATGTCACATCATGGGAGAAAAGAGATCTCCACAGATGAAACAACACCATGCCATTCAACCCACCAGTAAACAAGAAAATCAACAACAGGACACCCCAAGGAAACATTGAATAAAAGAATCTCCACCGTTGGAACGACACTAAACAATTCGAACCATAACCAACCAAGCCAACTTGGTATCCAAATAGGGTACCCTAAACAACACACAACCAGCAACACACTGGGCTATGCCACTCCTCAGCCAAGCTCCAAACAAAATGCACGACTTGACCGCACGATACCAATGCGCAACTCCATGTGCACCACCTCCCAGATAACCTTGTCCTCAAATAGAATATCTAGAAGAAACAACACTAACTTGGGGACTCATCAAAGCAACCTAGAACCACAATAATAGACATATGGAGACCCACCAAGTCACTCAGAGACATCATGACCATCTAGGGACCCACCAAGTCTCCTGAAAATAACACGACCATCTGGGGACCCACTAAGTTACCTAGAAACCACAACAACCATCTAGGGACCCACTAAGTCACCTAGAAATCATAGGAGGATGGAACTCAAAGCAACCCCCGCACCCACCACAAGGACAAAACAACAACCACAAATCTAGGAGGCCTTGCGCTTCACCTAAATGCCACAATAGGAGGACGGAGCTGCAAGCATCCTTCCACACCCAAAACCAACCAACCAAGGACAAACGACAAACAACAATCAAAAACAACCAACAAGTAACAAACAACAAATAATCAAAGCAAACACTAACAACTAGACAACAACAGCAGCAACAACCATGGAGGGCACACTAGAGGCAAACAATTGCTGTACTTTGTCCTCCACAATAAAACACTTGACAAACCAACATTGGGTGGTGGCAAACTCCCTTAAAGGGAAACACATCCTCTAGTCAGCTGACGTGCGATGCTTAACCCCCTTAAAGGAAACAAGGCACCTCTGTTGCAACACCCTACCTTCTTGCAGCAGTAGCATGCCAAGCAAACTAGTTCTCACTATAGAAGTGAACAACTCTAGGCAACCCAACTCATCTAGCCTCACACATCACAAGGCCTCCTACCTCGTGTGCTAGCACTGAGCGTTGCCTATAAAATAGCTACCATCGAAACCACAAGCAACATGACGCTTAATCCACACCAAACTAGTGGAAAGCACGAACACCACACTCTATGGGGTTGAGGAACCCAAGCAAACTACTCCACACGAGCGAACATAGCTTTGCATTATGCTCCCACAACTCTCTAAAAGCAATTCCACCAAATCGACAATCTTGAGAAACCCGGCCACTGAGAAATCCTTCCAACAAAGAGTCAACGTCCATCTCCAATCGAGAATGCAAACCATCACTCCCTAAATTCTTCGTGGTCCATCGCACAATATCTATGTCGAAGTTGGAGCCAGAGCTGAAGACACTCCTCAACAATGCAAGCATGGAAAAATCAGGAAAATCAATAAAATTGAGATATAGGCATCAATGGTATGCAATTCTACGGAGTCACCTAGCTAGACATCCCTAAGGTAGTGCTCCAGGTAACCAAGTACTCTGATACCAACTGTAACGACCCCTAAGTCACTACCTTAGAAACCTAGCTACACAATTTCTTTTTTTTCTTTTTATCCCTTTATTCGAATTACAATTATGCTAATTATATAACTAGGTCTAAGTTCACTGTAGAAAATAAATAAATAAAATAAAGCTAAACTACAAACTCACTAGAATTCTTGATGTGTGGTAGTGTGACTCCTCCTATATGTAATAGCAACTAACAGCTATTTTGCACCTGCCAAAAACACCAAAACCAAAGTACAAGTGAGTGACCACTCAAAACGGTCACCTATCACATACCCCACCTAAGGACTCAGCAAACCAAAGTACAAGTGAGTGACCACTGAAAACGGTCACCTATCACATACCCCACCTAAGGACTCAGCAAGCTACATCAAGGAAGCTAGTGTAACTATGCCCCATACAAGCAAGCATAGGCACCCCATCTGGATGCTGCAACACCCAAACTCATGCAGTCCACTAGTACTCGGTAGGCAACAAAATCTCAAAACTATGCCTTTAAAAACCATTCTTGTCATTTCTCTTTTCAAAACCACATGCATACTCTTTTAAAACCTTTCTGAATACTAGAAATGGCCACTCTTGCCAAATTAATCCCAAAAGCTATACCAAAGCACACAGTCTGATCCCACACACTCTCTGTATAGATCAGACAACAAATGGTGTTTGAACACTTTTTATAGCATCCAAAACACCCACAAAAACCACAAGACACAAGCTACAGAGTTTCTACTCCACACAACACGGTCCCCGTTGGACCCAAGCAACAACACCAAAGCCAAGGAGCCACAACTCCTACACTCAACACCACACTAGCGTAGCACCACAGTCTCCTCTAGACCAAAACCATGGAGTCCTACTCTAAAATACAATGCCACACTAGCACAACATCATGACCTCCTCCAGGCCCAAGCCTGATCTCCCAAACCAAGGCTCAGCAAAACTACAAGCAAAACAACATGTCGTACTGTCCGACGCTAAGCAATCACCACTAGCCACAAGTAGTCTACTAAGGAGCGAGCATGGCATCTACACTACCACAAACATCCATCCTATGGGGGAATCTGTCAGTGTAACACTCGTAAAATTCATTTTGTAATTATTTACATTTTAATGAATTTTTTTCCGAGACAGGTGTTATTGTTTCGAGGCCCGTTGGAGTGATTTTGTAGTTTTGGGCTTGGGCCTTGTGGGCTGGCTTTTGTTGGCATGTTCCTGTGCATTGTGGCACTATTCGTGTGGGGCCTGAGTGTGGGTCTGTATGGGGCCAGCATTCATGGGCCGATTGGTGGGAGCGAGTTGGTGGTGTGATTTTGGTTTGCTCGTGTCTTTCGTGGGTAGGCTGGATGTGTGGTTGAGCACGTGTTCAGCTACCACCTTGCGTGGCTTTATAAGCCCATCCACGCGCATGCGACCTGCTCACCCTTCCTCTCCTCCTCTTTCCCCTCCACTTCCCATCCCGAGAATGCCACCTCTTCCCTATCCCTCACTCGTTCTCTCCTTGTCCCTCACTCTCCCTTTCCCCACCCTCCCCTCTCCCTGTCTCTCCACTACCTCTCCCCCTACTTATTCCCTCTCCTCTGTACGGTATGCTCACGTGTTGCCGGAGGTGTGCGGCGACGTGTGATGGTGCACAGAGCTCCGAAGTCGCATCCTTGTGGTCGTGGTGTGGCCGTGGACGTGTCGTGGTTGCCGGTGTCGGTCGAAGGATCATTGGAGCGTTTCTTAGGTACGTATCTCTAACCCCTATAATAGAGAGCATGAAATTAGTAGAAATTGATAAGATTACATGAAATCTAGGTAAATTTACATTCCTAGAATTTATTGTGATTTTATGAGAATTTATGGGCATTTATGCTAGTGGTTGTGTTTTAGGTCGTTTTGACACTTATGCTTTTGTGATTTTATATCTCGATGCATGGTGAATGGATTTTGGTTTTGTTTGTTGGGATTTGGAGTAGACTCATGGGTATACATTTTATGTTTTATGCAAGATTTTTGGTGGTTGTTTGGGGGGTCCGATCGGAGCTTCTCCTTTGGGCAATTTCAAATAGTAGGGTTTGGGTTGTTTTCTGTTTTTCACATAAATCGGCATACCAAACAATTTCGGTATGTTGTTTTTTCTGACAATAGGGTCCTCTGGTCGAAATTCGGTCATCTGATTTTCGATGGTCATTCGAATCAGTGGATTTTGATCAAGCGAACCATTTTCGGTATACTGATTTTGGCCTTAGTGTTGATCGCTGACCTGATTTGGTCGACCGACCCAAATTGGTCTACCAAATCAGGGATTTTTGGCATACCGAACCTGTTTTTGGCTTGCCGAATCAGGGGCCAAATATGTTTATAAAATATGATTTTCAAAGGTTTTTCGGATTGATTTGTATTATCCCTTTGAGATGGGATTGTGTGCCATCAATGGTGGTCCCTTGGGACACATGATGTGTCATTCGCTAAGGTTTTGGAAAAGTTTTCAAAAAGTATGAAATGGTTTCAAAAGAGATGGTAGGCCCATTTTGGAAAATGGTTTCCCTAATTTTCTATGTGTGGGTCGAGACAGTGTGGGACCGTCTCATAGGGACCAAGGAGTGTGACGACATTCTCGGGTGGTCAGGCACGACTATGTGGTCGAGGTCGGGGGCTGAGATACCTAAGATTGAGGGACGTCTGGTCTTGGAGGTATGAGACTCCTTGACTGTCGTCTCAAGGCTAGGTTTGTGGTCCTCGGGTTGAGGTGTCTTATAGCATGATGGGGAGGTATGATACTCCTACTGTCGCTGTGAGCACTGAGGCTCAAGTGTCATTGGGTGTGGAGGACATCGTGAGGAGACGTACCCTGTGGTGACTAGTGCGGGTGGAACACGTACCCCATAGCTGGTAGCGTCCTTATAGACAGGATAGCCTTCCCAAGGAGGGGTTGGCTTTGTGAGGGTTCTCTAGGTGGAAGAATAGCGAAACGATGCGGCTTTGCACAGCGTGGCACGTCGCGGCAGTGCAAACACCATTGGTCGTGCTTCAGTGGATTGCTTGTGGCCAGAGTTTGGTTGCCTAGCATCAAGCTTCCCGACTCATTGTGTGTGGTTTTGGCCATTGAGGTCCTTTACTTGTGGTTTGGGCTAATAGAGCCTCAGTTGTCGTTTTGGCCGATGTGGGCCTAGTTTGTGAGATTTTAGAGAAATTGTTTGTGAAATGAATTTAAAAGAAAATTTATTATAGTTTTGTTTTTCGCGATTTTCATGTGGTGCGTACTGAGTGACTTTTGTTACTCATGCATTTTCCTTGTGGTTTTGGTTTGCAGGTGAAAACATGCAGTTGGTTTAGCATAGTGCATATAATCTAGAGTCTTGTAGCCGCACACACAGGTTCCTAGTACTTTGATATATTTTCTATTTAGCTTTAATTTTCCCGTAGTTTAAATTGTTTTAAATTATCATGGAAAATGTGGGGCATGGTCGACTAAAACCTCAAGATTTGGCTTGTCGATTCCAACTAGTCGACTGGACCAAGTGCTGTGTCAACACTCAAGATATAGATTGATAGACTGAAAAGGTTCAGTCAATTGAATCTGGAGCAAGGGAACATTCTAGAAGCCTAAAACGACATACCAAAATAATTTGACATACTGAACTAAGCGATCCCAACGCACCCAAAAATTGGACGCAAAGTCCTAAACCTGCAAACACCAATCCAAACCGTGCAAACGATATATTAAAAAGAAGATCTCGAGGAGATCTTCCAATCCAAATATGAAACATAGAGATCCATTTGGTAGATCTCAAGAAATCACAAAATTTGGTCAAGTGAGCACTATTCATCCGCCAACCACACATCTGATCGTAATTGGCCCAATAAATGCTCATAAATTCCTAAAAATTTACTATAATCATCTACACACTATCATGAACCTAGGAATCCATTTGGAAACCAAAAAAAGCCTACAGGATGTGTACCTTGCACCACAGACGCGACAGCATGAGCGGCGAATGGTGGAGCCTCCTCCTTAGTAGATCCACATCTCCTCCTCTCGACAGTGATGCCAGCAGCAGCGGATCGGCGACAATCTCTTTCTCCCACTCATAGCATTTATCTCTCTCTCACCCTCTCTCATCTGATCTCTCTCCCTCACTCCCTCTTGCGTCTCACATAAGGAGATGAGGATGAGAAGGAGGGGAGAAAAAGAAAAGAAAAGAAAGAAAGAAAGAAAGAAAGGATAGAAGGAAAGGAGAAGGCTACGGGCATGAAACCAGACAACACGACCACTCCCCATCCACGTGGCTCATGCAAGTAGAGATTGGGCACTAGTGCATTCCAAAAAGCCTCTACATCTTAGAGAAAACTCTTAAAACTTCCATGAGACCCAATACAACACAACAACCACACAACACCAGGAAGGTCAGAAACCCACTAATCCAAGCATTGAACGCTGCTAGAGTTGTGTTTCACATTGAATGTAGAGGACTTAGTGTTTAATGATCCAAAACTCTATTAAAATATCTGGCCAAAACATCACTTCCAAATCTAGGTGGTTATAGAGATAATTAAAAGGACCAATAAAATTTATAGTGGTTTGGCCAAACCCCAGCCTAGTCCACTCCTCGAGATCCCCTTGAGGTTTACTAAAACTTAATCATTACTTGTTAGTTGAACCCACCAATTCATTGTACAATTCCCTTAGCACTTCTCAATACCAAAGAAGCAAGAACACTTGATCCTTGAAGAAAATGACACTTGAAAATTCTTGATGCACTTGAGCACCCAACTCTTGAAACAACAATTGAAGAGAGGAATTTTTGGCACTCACTTTTCTCTTTCTTTTTGAAGCTCAGGACCTTTTGCTGTGGAATGGGTGTTTTGCTCACACAACAATCTTGCTGGAAAGAATAGAGTGTCTCTTTCAAGGTGTGTGTTCTCTAGGACTTCTATGATCTCTATTTATAGAGAAAGAGGCTGAGAAAATTGTCTCTAACATGTCTTTTAACGTTCATCAATTAATAAGTAAAACAGTAGACTGGAAGATTTCGATATGCCGTTTTGCCCTATTTCTTTCAATGATCGACCAGTTCAGTATATCAAAAAATTTCGGTACGCCAACTAAAATTCCCTGAGTTGGTATTCCGAACATCCTCACAGTGCTGAATCAAAAGACTGTTACACCCTGGTTAACATCTACAATTTTCGGTATACTGAATGATTTCGGTGTGCCGAAAACAACCCTAACTTACATATTTTTTAATAGACCTGAATAATTTCAACTTTACATCAAATTTTTAATCTGTTAATGTAACATTTGTGCCTAGAATGGCTCAACTGTGGTTTGGAAAGAAGGGTCGCCGAAATCCAATTTTGGGTACGCATCCTACCTCCAATATTTTTTCTCTATTTAGCCCAAATCTTTGAGAATAATGCAAATTTTAGTTTGAATTCAAGGAAATGAGTATTATGACCTAGATTCAAGGTTTTTCATGATTTCATGAATTTTTTAGGAATTTATCATTGGATTTTGACGGATTTTCATAAGATGTGCTACAATGCTCTTAAATGGGTTTGTCAGCTTTTTGATTTTAATATCTCGAGCTATACTTAATGTTGTTCACTGAAACACGTCCCAATTGATAGTAGACTTGGAATGCTTCGATTTTAGTATTTTTGTAGGATTTGTGGAGCATAGGAAATGGGTCCTCCCAAGGCTCCCATTCTGGTGATCTGGTGTCAAGGTAGACGACTGTTTTTCTATAACTCACCTCGTTCAGTGTACCAATTGAATTTGGTATGCCAGGTCAGGGGATTTCGGCATACCAATCCAAGTTCGGTCTGCCAAATCAGGTTCTTGAGTCATTTATTCGTGAACTTTGAAGTTGAACTTTAAGGATTTAAATATGATACTTTGACAAGCTGGCTTTTAATGGAAATCATTGTACCTGAAATTGTGATTTCTAGAAAATGATTCCTAAAATTGAAAATATTTCAAAATAATTTCAAAAGAAACTTGCATGTTTAAAAAGAATTTCCATAGTTTTTTGGGATCCACGTAGTTGTAGAGCAGTGACCGATAGGGGTATAAGGCCCTAGTGAGATTGGTTGCTGGTCTGAAGGTGTGGTTGCTAAGGTTGGGGTCCAAGTGAAAGAGACTGGGTTACCCTATGAAACGATGTTGGCTAGGCCTAGGAATGAAGACCTGAGTGTTCGAACACCAATGGGGTGTTAGAAATATGCATCACTGTGCTTGTGAGAAATGAAATGTCATAAAATAAGGCCTGTTGACCGAGACAGTCATACCCTTAGCACAGGAAGGTTCACTGCGGTAGTACAATAGGATTGGGGTTGGTGCCTCACCAATTTCTTATGGTTAGGTCACCATTGGCCAAGGTAGTACTACTGGTTTTTGACTCGAAATGTATATATAGTTTTAAGCTAGAATTAATCTAAGTATTGGCTTTTGGATTTAGCTAGATTCTACCCATGACGGGATTTGTGATTTAGGCTAGTTTCTAGTTGTGATTTGATTATAATTTGAGCTTTGGATGAACTTGTGTTTTAGGATGGAATCTTGTAATGCCCCGAACAAAGGAACGCTACTCAAGAATAGCATGCTGCTAGTGGCTCTAGAAAACTCGAGCACCAAAACCCAGATTACACCCAACAACTAGTCACCTAAAAAGCCAAAAACACAGACAACAAAACACATGTGAGTGACATCTAAGTTACCCAATACACGACCACACGAAAAATCATGACAAAACCATCACAAAACCTCGAGAAAACTTCAAATCTCAGCTGGACGAATCCAAAACCATGTTCTTTGGTAATTACTCAAGAACCGGTTCACAAAACTTGGAATCTCATTCCAAAAGTAAGAAATCATTGGGAATCCCTTTTCCAAATCCATGTCTTTCTTAAACATTTTTTCTTTATAAATCCATGCATGTTAAATCATTTATGCATCCCGAGAAACCACTTCTCAACTAGACCCAACCCAAAATAGTAAACCCACAAATGGCCCAAAACAGTAAATCCACGTTTGGCTAGCAACTGGCTTAAAATCATAACTCATCTTAGCTAGAAGTTGGCTAAAACCATAAGCCAAACACAAACCATTTCTAGCCCAAAATCACAGCACACATGTCAATTACAAGCACTAGTGTCACCTTGATCAGAGATGACCAGGCCACAAGCAGAAGGCAAGTTACCAACCTCACCAACCTACATTACTGTGGTGCCCTTCCTCGTGAGGAGGACGTCTGCCCTGGCCCACAAGCCTTAAGTCTCATTTTATCTAACATGCATGGTGATACGCCTTCCTTGGCACCCCAACAGTGCTCGAACACTCGATATTTTCATTCCCAGCTTCAATTAACACCATCTCAAGTGGGACTAACTTGATCTCTTTCAACCGCCCCCAAACCTCAGCAACCATGCAAACTTCGTGGATCCAGAACCTCAACAACCATGCTTGGACTAACCAGTCTCATTGGGGTCCTCAGCCATTACCAGTGTCGTCCTATCACTTCGCGGATTCGAAACAACAACACAAGTCTATTTTCATAAAAATTCGGATTTCTCTCATAAAACATCACTTCAACTCATTTTATCTTGGAATTATTTCCATAATTGCCTTATGTCATTTACATGGATTCACTATCATTAATACATGCTTAAAACATCATTAAAATATTTCAATCAATTGCATACCAAAATCTTAGTCATTTAGTGTAGGGCCCTAATTCGATATGCCGTAATCATCCGGTATGTCGAAATCATCCTAAAACAAAACATCAGCTAAGGGGCTGGTTCGATATGCCGACATCATTCGGTATACCATTTTCTCTTGATTTGGTATGTTGGACCATTCTAGTATGCCAAAATAAGTTCAGAATTCCTCTTTCTAGGTTCTACATCGGCATAACGTAACACTTCGGTATACTGAAATTCCATGATTTGCATACCGAAGCATTTTAGCATGCCAATCCATGCTATTTACGCCTTTCTCAGCTGCAACCACACACGACGTTCATCGGAGTTTGGGCCTCTAACAAACCTATCTCTAGGGAACTAGAAAATCCCAAAAAACCTCTGAAGGTAGTGCTCTAAGCCAAGTACCATTTGGGACAACTTTCATCAAAAACCAACATGTATTTAACGAGAAATCAAATCTCAAAGCCATTGTGCTAAATAATCCACACTACAATGCAATCTTCGAAAATCCATGAAAATTGACAAAAATCCCACAAAATCTCATGATCACATCATATGCATGCAATCCACAACATCCCAAGCATTTCCTTAATTTTTCCTTGATTTTTTCACATTATGATCATGTTTTCATGCATTAAGGCTAAGGCACAAAAAGAAGAGGGACGAGGGCCACATACGTCTCCGACACTCTGGCGGCTCCAAGCCCCTCATGACACACCTCCGGTGAGCCTCTGCCCTTCCTCGACCTCTGACAAGGTAGCCTCCACCAGTGCACCACACCTCTCTCTCGGCACCACTCTCCTCTCTCTCTCTCTTGGGAGTGACTCTTCACCCAGTCATTCTGCACCACCGCTCCATGGACCACCTCCTCTTATCCTCTCCTCCCTCCTTCTCTTCCGCCCTTGCTATCCCAGAATCCTGTTAGTCTGGCAGCCTCTAGCATGAGGAGATGGGACAAGTAGGCCTAAAGTGTAGGGATCATGAGTAGGAGGAAGAAGGGGGCTCATGTGAGTGGGTGAAACGGGTGAGAGAGAATGAAGAAGAAAGGGGCACATGAAGGCATTGTGCCAAAATTGATCGGTCCAAGTGGGTCCCATGTGCACACACACACACACACAGGAGCATAGAGAGCCAAAAGCCTCACAATTAGGGAAACAATCCCCACAAAGCAACATGGAGAGAGAATGCCACAAGCAAACATTAAAATATCTGATTATCCATTAATAACCCATATCCAAAATAATAAAATAAATTCCATGGTTTACATGAATTGGATAATCGTGCCCAGATGTTACAAATCTAGTTGAGGACTTGTTTCTCCAGAATACATCAAAGTAGTTTAATCAAAATTTCAGAAAGAAAATGAGTAGAGAAAAGCATGATTTGACAGAGAATTTTTGAAGAATTTATGAATAAGTTTTACAGTTTTTGTTCAAGTTCCATGAACCAAGATCTTTAGTTTTCTTTTTCTACTATCTTTCTTGGCGGGCGCATACTGAGTGACTTAATGTCACTCACATGTTTTTTTGAATGTTTTGTTTGTCAGGTGTAGCTTAGAGAGTGTAGTCTAGTTCTAATGCACATAAATTGGAGCCACTAGCTGCACATAGGTTCTGGGTAGTTAGTTAGAGTTTTCTTTTTGTTATTAATTAGTTTTCTTGATTAATTATTATTGTGTAGAACTGGTACTTGTATGTAGCGCTATGGGGGTGTTACAGAGTGCTTTTAGAGCCTAGGTTTTACTAAGTGCACCAGCTTAGTAGTGTTCGGATTAGTGGCTCTGTAGGATTGCACGAGTGATGAGAATAACACCTCACTTTTTGATTGTTTTCTTAGTGGTAGTGAGATTTTTCTTAGTAGAAGTAGAGGTCGAGGTAGGGCATCAACTTCCAGATCTAGTGTTGAGGTGGGAAATGTCTAGAGGGATATGCATCATGAGCTCAAAAATATGATGCAGGGTTTGGTCCAATCCCTCGAAGGAGGAAACAAGGACATGAGCTCAACTGGATTACACAGTTTCATCGATTGAGTGCATCAACATTCAATGGTCGCAGCACACCAAAGGAGTGTGAAGCGTGGCTTCTGGAGGTATAAAAGATTCTAGAAGGGATGGAGTGTCTAGTAGAGAAGTGGGTGTGGCTAGCCAAATTTTAGCCGAAGGGAGAAGTCGACTAGTGGTGGAGAGCCACACACTGAATGAAGTTCCCTGAGTCCAACCTGCTGATGAAATCCTAGGAGGATTTCTGATATGTGTCCTATAAGAGGTTCTTCTTGGAGAATGAGAAGGACAAGTTGGACAAAGATTTTTGGAACCTAAAGTGAGGGAACATGTTTGTGGTAGAGTACGAAGCAACATTCCATCAATTGGAGTAGTTGGTGCAGACTTTTGACACCGAAAAGTACCGAGCAAAAAGGTTTATGGCAGGGTTGCATCTGGTGCTTAGGTCAAGGGTCCTCGACTATCGACGCCAAACTTTGGCCGATGCAGTAGAGCTAGTGGCCTACTATGAGGATGATCACTAACTGTTCCTGAAGAAGTACCCCAAGGGAAAGGGGAAGAGGTCCACCTGTAATGCCCCACATTTTCCACAATAATTTAAAACAAATTAATTTACAGGAAAATTAAAGCAAAACAGTAAATATCTAACTACCAGGAACCTGTGTGTGCAGCTAGGAGACTCCGATCTATATGCACTTTGCTAAACCAACTGCATGTCTACACCTGTAAACCAAAAACACGAGGAGAAACATATGAGTGACGAAAGTCACCCAGTACGCACCCCAATAAACCACGGAAAACAAAACTATAATCAATTTTCCTTTTAAATTCATTTCACAAACTATTTTCTCAAAACCTCATAAACTAGGCCCACACCGGCCAAAACCACAACCGGGGCTCTACTAGCCCAAAGCCACAAGCAAAGGCTCTCAATGGCCAAAACAACACACAATGAGTCGGGAAGCCCGACGCTAGGCAACCTAACTCTGGCCACAAGCAGTCCACCGAGGAGTGACCACGGCGTTCTACACTGCCACAGAGAAGCCACCCTGTGCAAGAGAGATCACCGTCCCGCGATTCTCCCCACCAAGAGAACCCTCACAAAGCCAACCCCTCCTTGGGAAGGCTGTCCTGTCTCTCAAGTAGGTACCAGCTATAAGGCACGTGTCCCACCCGCACTGGCCACCATAGGGTATGCCTCCTCACGGCGTCCTCCACACACGGTGCTCAGGAGGGAGTGTCATACCTCCACACCCGTTGACACCCGAGCCTTAGTGCTCATAGTGACAGCAGGAGTATCGTACCTCCCAATCATGCCACAAGACACCTCAACCAGTGGACCACAACCCTAGCATTGAGACGACAGTCTAGGAGTCTCATACCTCCAGGACCCGACGCCCCTTAGCCTCATGTATCTCGGCCCTCGACCTCAACCAGGGAGTCATGCCCACATCACCCAAGAATGACGTCACATTCCCTAGTCCCGACGATACGGTCCCACACTGTCTCGGCCCGCACACAAAAAACTCAGAAAACATTTTCCAAAACAAGCCAACTATTTCTTTGAAATTCATTTTCCAAAAATATTTTCATATCTTTGAAAATTCTTCCAAAACCTCGACAAAATGGCACATCAGGTGTCTCGACGGACCACCACTGACGGCCCACAATCCCATCTAACTAGGATAATACAAACCAATCCAATAAACCACTGCATTAAACTACAATTCCCAAAACTCCAGGAAAAACCCAAGAAAATGCTTGGCAGACCAACACATGTGGAGCGCGTGTCTAGCCGGCACCCCTGGCACTTTCGTTGGAATGCCAACAAAGCCTAGACCACGGGCCAGAACCGCTGCCAAACCCACGCATGTGTCCCACGCAATCGGCTTGCGCCCCTAGTATTCTGTGAGAATTCAGACAGCCAGCAGTAGAGCACCTGGAAATTGCCCAAGGTGGGAGCTCCGATTGAGCCCCCCAAACCACCACCAAAAAAACATGAATAAAACATATGTGGTAGAACCCTCGAGCCTACTCCAAAACCAAACAAACAAAACCAAAATCCATTCACCATGCATCAAAATTTAAAGTCACAAAGGAAGAAGGGTCAAAATGACCCAAAACACACCAACCACCACAAATATCCATAAATGACAATAAATTCTCAAAAATTCTAAAACATTAAATTTAGCCTAGATTACATGCATCCTAGGAATTTCTACCATTTTACATGATTTCTACGCATTGAAATTGGGATACATACCTAAAAAAGAGCACCAACGAACCCCGGTTGACTCCAATGAACTCTAGCAGCCCCGCACGTCCCCCGACTCCCCACGACCTTTGGGACGTTGCTACAGAGCTTCCTTCACTGCCACGAGCGGACGCAAGCCATCTCCCACTCACAGGCCCTCTCTCCAATCACCTGCACCCACCCGCAGACGGAAGGAGGAGTGAAGAGGAAGAAGGAGAAAATGGAGAAGGAGTGGAGGGGGAAAGGAGGAAAAGAAAAGGAAGGGAGGAAGCTGAGGCTCCGGTGTGTCTGAGAAGGCTCGCCTCAAGCATGCGTTAAACATGTGAGGGAGGATGTCGCCATGCACCTGCCCATCAACCTATGGCACGCACTATCCAGCCAGTCCTCAGCCACCTACCAGCCTTGCCGCACACGGCCCATCCGCTTGTTCCAAGGCATGAGCCAATAGATCCCCGCACCAACCACCCATCCACCAGCCACAACCAAAGTCCCACGAACGTGGGCCCCATGCAGACCCACACCTGCGCCCACAAGCACAGTGCCACATTGCATAGTGCCAGCCATGCACAGGGATACACCACAGAAGCCAGCCCATGAGGCCCAAGCCTAAAAGCACAAAACCACACAACGGGCCTCGGAACAAAAACACTCGTCCATGAATAAATTCATAAAATGTAAATAATTACAGAATGAATTCTACAGGTGTTACACCACCCTACGGCCTTCTACTGGAACGCTGAGATCTAGGAGCTTTGGAAAGAAAAGGAAAGAGCAGTCTAACACAACCATTGAGGAAAGGTGAAGCATTGCTAGAAAAAAGAGTGCTAGATACAACCAGATCGGCTCAAGTAGTGGCTAAGGGAGAGGACCTTGTAACATCTATAGGTTGATGGGGCCTGTAGTAGCACAATGTAGGGTCAGGTAGAAGAGCCTAGACAATGTAGTATGCTACAACTAAGGAAAGACTGGACATTTCTAGAAAAGCTATCTTGATCTTCCAAAGCCAGTAGGAGACGTGCCTCGCCAACCAACCAAAGTAAGAGTGTTCGCAAACTCTACTCCAGATGCTAGCCCCTTAGGGGACGTTGTAGATGGTAAGGAGAAGTAATGGCTATGTAATATGAATTTTTAATGTAGTGGTGTACCTAGTACTATTACTAGTAATAGTAATTGTAGTTATAATATGTGTTTTAGGATCATTTCTTGTGGTTGATTGAATGGATTGAGTTCTGTTCGACTCAGGAAGTTGGTTCTCTTTTATTTATGAATTGTTCGTAGTGGAGATTAAGGAGAGGCTAGCTAAGTTGACTTTCCATCTTGATGTGGTGACCCCATTGGGAGAAGACAACTTAGCATGAAGGTATTTGTGATCAGTTGATGTTCAGCTAGGAGACAAGGATTCAAGGCTGGTTTGATTTTGATGGATATGCAAGAATATGATGTCATCTTGATGTCATTTCAGCACAACATTCAGCAATGATAAACTGTGCAAAGAAGAGAATTTTGACGGAATGTCCAGGCAAGGGATGGTGCTTGATACAAGGAGTCAAACTGGGAGAACTCAAGAAGGTGATCTTGGTTGTCAAGGCCTATCGTCATTTAGCAAAAGGAAGTGTGGGCTAGTGTGATTACGTGATGGTATCCTCCTCGTTGGTTTTAGGGGTACAATATATACTTGTTGTTCAGGAGTACCCCAATGTTTTTCCAGAGGAGTTGCCTGGTATGCTACCATATAGGGAAGTAGAATTTCTAATTGATTTGGTGCCAGGATCAAGTTCCATTTCGAAGGCCCTATATAGAATGGCACCTACTAAGGTAAGAGAGCTTTGGACCTAGTTGCAAGATTTACTAGACAAAGCATTCATCTGTCCAAGTGTGTCATCCTAGGGAGTACGGGTATTGTTCATTAAGAAGAAGGACGGTTCACTCCAGTTATGCATAGACTATCAGATGTTGAACCTGATCATGATCAAGAACAAGTATCTATTAACCAGGATAGATGATCTGTTTGACTAGTTTCAAGGAGCAGCAATTTTCTCCAAGATAGCCATAAGATCAGGGTATCATCAGCTGAAGATCCGAGAGATAGATGTGCACAAGATGGCCTTTTAAACTAGGTATGGCCATTACGAGTTCCTGGTCATGCCATTTGGATTGACGAATGCACCAACAACCTTTATGGACCTGATGAATAGAGTATTCAAGCCCTATCTGGACCAGTTTGTTGTTATGTTCATGGATGATGTATTAGTGTACTCTTTGAGCATAGAAACCCACCAGATGCACTTGAGGATTGTGCCGGTAACACTAATGTAGCACCAGTTTTATGCAAAATTCTCAAAGTGCGAGTTTTGGCCAGAAGAGGTTGCATTCCTAGGTCACATCATCTCTAGGGAAAGCATTAAGGTTGATCTACCTAAGGTGAAGTAGTAAATAGTTGGGCCAGACGAAAGAACGCAACAAAGATCTGAAGCTTCCTAAGTTTGGTAGGATATTACTAGAGGTTTATCTAGGACTTTTCAAAGATTGCAGCCTCCTTGACCAAACTGACTTGGAAGGAAGTTTCCTTTGCATGGGATTGGCAATGTGAGGAGAGCTTCAATGAATTGAAGGCCCGTCAGGTCACAACTCTAGTTTTGACACTGCCATCTGGAGTAGGTGGTTTCAATCTACACCGATGCCTATGGGATCGGGTTAGAGTATGTCCTGATGCAGCATGAAAAGGTGATGGCGTATGTCTCATAGTAGTTAAAGGACCATGAGAAGAATTATCCCACCGACGAGCTAGATATGGTTGTTGTATTCTTTGCCTTGAAGCTTTGGAGGCTTTATCTATACGATGAATAGTTTGAAGTGTTCACAGATCATCGGAACCCGAAGCACATCTTTATGTAGAAGGATTTGAACATGAAACAGAGAAGATGAGTGGAGTACCTCAAAGATTATGACTTTCACCTATCATATCACTCAGACAAGGCTAATGTGGTCGTGGATGCATTGAGTAGGTGTATACATGTTATGGCCATCCTAATGATCAAGGAATGGCATCTATTAGAAGGTTAGTCGAGTGTAGATCATAAAGGCAGTCTCAAGGATTTGTCAGAACTTTGGTGGTAAATTTGTTTGTTTGTCTAAGGTTGTTGGAGGCTATTGTAGCAGCTCAGTAGTTGGACCCAATTGTGCTGGACACATGGCAGAAGTTGGAGGTAGGAGAGACACCTCATTTCTCAGTTGAGTAGATAGAGGGATCAGATATGACCTGTGACTGTACGTGCCTCAAGTGGAAAAGGTTAAATAGCGATTGCTTGATGAAGCCCATGGATCTAGATTCACCATCCACCCCAGAAGCACCAAGATGTACAAGGACCTAAAGAGGAACTTCTGGTAGCCTAGGATGAAAAGGGAAATTGTTGAGTATGTAGCAAGGTGTGCAACTTACCGGATGGAAAAGATTGAGCACCATAAGCCTAGAAAAACTCTGTAACGTCTAGATATCCCAGTCTAGAAATGGAAGCACCTGTCGATGGATTTCGTGATAGGATTGCAAAAGACAAGATTGACTTTGGAGGTTGCTGGGAGGAGCATCTATTGCTGATTGAGTTCACCTACAACAATAGCTGTAACTCCAGCATAGGGATGGCTCCATACAAGCACTGTGCAGTAGACTGTATAGGACACCCACTTGTTGGAGCAAGGTAGGCAAGAGGCAGCTTGTGGACCTAGAGATTGTGCAGTAGTACGAGGGCAAGGTAGACCTAATCTGGAAGAGTTTGCTAACTGCACAAAGAAAACAGAAGTGCTATATCGATAGGAGGCAAAGACTCTTGGAATTCAAAGTAGGAAACTTTGTTTTCCTGAAAATGTCACCAACCAAATGAGTGGTAGATTTAGGAAACGAGGCAAGCTCAACCCTTGTTACATTGGACCATACTAAGTTTTCTAGGAGGGTTGGTGGTGTAGCATACAAGCTAGATTTGACTTTAGAGCTTTTAAACGTGCATAGTGTCTTCCACGTGTCTATGTTGAGAAGGTGCTAGGCAGACATGTCCCAAGTGATACCGATGTAGCCAGAAGAGCTACAAGAGGACTTGTCAGTTATAGAAGATGTTGTACAGATTTTGGACCAAAATGAACAAATCCATAGGAACAAAGTCATCTCACTTGTAGTTGTTCAATGGCAACATAATGGCACCGAGAAAGGGTACTTGGGAGCATGAGGAGGATGTTTAGATGTGGCCCCCACTATTTCTATCAGAAGTGAATTTCGAGGACGAAATTCTTTTAAATGGGGTAGGATGTAACATCTACGACTAGAATGTCACAACTGTGATTTGGACCACTTGTTGGTATTATAGAATGGCAGACCGATTATCCAATGTAATGTAAGTCACATATTTGTAATCTAGATGATTTGATGAATTAATTCTGACCTATGTTGTGCTCCCTCTATTACATCAGTGTTTATCTTTGGTATTTTCCCACTATGTGGTGTTTTGGTATTTTGTAACACACATGTGTATGTCAAACCAAAATGGGAGTAAAAGCCAAAAGAAGTACAATCAACACAGCCATTTACTATGCTCACCTGATTGCCTCTGTAGCCTTCCACCGTACCTCATCATTGATTCACCGGAATTCTTGGCGATTGTCGGTGTAAGCAACAACAAATGAGTGGTTGCCTTTGAAGGAGAAAAGAGGGGCTGGCATAAGTAAGGGAAACCTAGGGGAAGGAAGAGAGAAAAACTGAAGAAAGGAAAAAAGAAACGAGAGGGAGAGGGCTGAAAGGGAAGAGGGGTGGCCACTGAAGGGACGAGGGCTCAATGGAGGCCAAGAGAGTCTGGTGGACACTGGAGGAAGTGGCGAGAAAGCTAGAGGGGAAGAAGGGTTGTTGGAATCCACTTTTAGGTACCCTATTTAGCCCAAATCTTTGAGAATAATGCAAATTTTAGTTTGAATCCATGGAAAATGAGTAGTATAGCCTAGATTCAAGGATTTGCATGATTTCATGAATTTTCTAGGAATTTATCAGTGGATTTTGACAGATTTTCGTAAGATGTGTTGTAATGCTCTCAAATGGGTTTGTCGGCTTCTGATTTTAATATCTCAAGTTATATTTAATGTTTTTCAGTGAAACATGTCCCAAATGGTAGTAGACTTGGAATGCTTTGCTTTTATTATTTTTGTAGGATATATGGAGCAACAGGAATGGGTCCACCCAAGGCTCCCATTCTAATGATCTGGTTTCGGGACAAACGGTTGTTTCATACCAAAATCTTTTGATTTGGCATATTGAATTCAATCGGTATACCAAACCCGGCATTTATTGGCAAACTGACTACCAATTCTGGTATTGTCTACTGAATTAGGTCCCTACGCTATTTGTCAACTTTGAAGTTGAACTTTAAGGATTTAAATATGATATTTTGACAAGCTGGCTTTTAGTGGAAATCCTTGTGCCTTAAATTGTGATTTTTAGAAAAAGATTACTTAAATGGAAAATATTTCAAAATAATTTGAAAAGAAACTGGCATGTTTAAAAAGAATTTTCGTGGTTTTTCTATATCCACGTAGGTGTAGGACAATGACCGAAGTAGTATGAGGCCCTAGTGAGATCCGTTACTAGTCCAAAGGCATGGTTGCTAAGGTTGGAGATTGGGAGAAAGAAAACTGGGTTACCTTATGAGATGGTATTGGCTAGGCCTAGGAATAGATACTTGGGTGTTCAAACACCAATGAGGTATTAGAAGAATGCATCACCATGCTTGTGAGAAATGAAATGTGATAATGTGAGTCTCGTGTGTTGGGGCGATCGTACACCCTACATGGGGACGTTTATCGCAGCAATGCAATAGGGTTGGGGGTTAGTGCCTTGTTGACTGCTTGTGGCTAGGTCACCTTTGGCCAAGGTGCCACTATTGGTTTTTGACTCAAGTTGTGTGTATGGTTTTAAACTAGAATCAAGCTAAGGATTGGCTTATGGTTTTAGCTAGATTCTAGGTATGACAAGATTTGTGATTTATGCTAGTTTCCAGCCGTGATTTGATTATGATTTGAGCTTTGCATGAACTTGTGTTTTAGGTTAGAATCTAGTTGAGGACTTGTTTCTCTAGAATGCATCAAAGTGGTTTAATCAAAATTTCAGAAAGAAAATTAGTTGAGAAAAGCATGATTTGAAAGTGAATTTCTAGAGAATTTATGAATAAGTTTTACAATTTTTGTTCAGGTTTCAAGAACTCAGATGTTTAGTTTTCTTGTGGTTTTTATGTTGTTTTTCTTGTTGGGTGTGTATTGGGTGAATTAAGGTCACTCATGCATTTTTTTGAATGTTTTGTTTTTTAGGTGTAGCTTAGAAAGTGCAGTCTAGTTTTGGTGCACGTAGATTGGAGTCACTAGCCGGACACAGGTTTTGGATAGTTAGTTAGAGTTTTCTTTTCATTATTAATTAGTTTTCTTGATTAATTATTGTTGGACAAAACTAGTAATTTTATATAGGACTATGGGGGCGTTACTGTTACACATTAAATCATATTTCAAGTCTTCATGATAATCTTCCTTTGACCTCTACCTTCAAGCCTCCTTGGCTTTGTGGTTGTCTTCATGATTCCTTCTTCACGGTCCCTCTCGTCATGTACCTTTTCAAAATAGGCTTATGGCTTAAACAAGATATCTCAAAAAATCTTATTAGGTAATAATGCAATATTTGTTATCATCAGAATAAAATATTTAAATGTATATTTCCAGGAATCTCCCTCTTTTTGATGATGACAAAAACATTTGAAAGAAATTATCTATATGCTCCCCCTATTAATAAGCATGGATAAAAATTTTATCACTATTTTTCATTTCCATGATTTCTCCCACTATTTATCATAATTTAGGTAAAATATGCACAATTTCATAATTTAAGTAACAATGTGCCCACTTATATCTTCTCCCCCTTTTTTGTCATGAGCAAAAAGATATATTCTAAGATGGGGATGTATATTTCCAAAATGTGATGATAATTTTGTAAACTAAAGCCATAAAACATTAAAATCATTCACAATGATAAGGTTCTGTTTTCAATTCAGAATCATTCATTCATTCTAAAATCATAATAACCATCCTAAATAAGTCCACAAGGGTCTTTCATTCATAACCATTTATTTAATGATATCATAAAGTAACTACCCATAGAATTGTATAATATTGTAACTATCCATAATGTAGCTATCTAGATTTATTTATGAGTATTCATCATTTTCATGATATAACATTCCATATAACCATCCATCAATTATGAGAATCATAGATATTCATATAAGCATTCCAAGAGTCAATAAGCCATCCATAAAAAGTCATAGTTCATTCAACAAAATCTAATAGAGTTTGTAATGACCCAGACCTGGATAAGCATTTTTTGCAAGATATTTTAATAGAGTTTTGGGTAGTTAGATGCTGAGTTCCCTGTGTTTATTGTAAACGCAGTGTTGGCAGTGTTCTATGCCTGTAATGTGGGTTCTAGCCCTTTTTGGTGCTATGTGGTTTTGGTGTTGTGCCGACGCTTGTAGGAGTTTGAGGGTTTGTCCTGGGCCATGGAGGTTTATCGACGTGCTCGGGTGGCTGGTCCCTATTGCACGAGTCATGTGGACATAGGAGGTCGCGTGGTTTGGTCAATGCTGTGGTTTCCATGTTTATTTCCTCTTTTCCTTCATTTCTTTCTTTCTTTATTTTCTCCTCTTGTCTCTCTCTCCTCATGAGCCCTACTCTCTTCTTCTTCTTCTTATTCTCCTTCTTCTTCTTCTTCACTCCACCCTTCTCCTGCACGACACAGGGAGAGGGGGAGGATGAGGGAGAGTTGAGAGAGGGTTGGAGGAGGAGGAGCTCGCTGTCAACGCACCACCGTCATTGCGAGGAGGAGAAGACCAATGTTCGTGGCGGAATAAGGAAGAGGAAGAAGGCCAAAAAATTTTCAAGGTACACACCCGTTGTAGAAATTCTTTCTTGCTCAATTCAATGCATAAGGGCATGTTAATGTGCATTGGATGTAATTAGATGCTTGGAGAATTTATGGCAATTTTTGGGAATTTATGAGGCATTTATAATAGCTCTGTGTTTTGAAGTGAATAGTGTTTTCGTCCCTTTTTTGTGAATTTCTCGAGCCACAAGTAACAGATTGCCTTGATTTCCATCTTGGATTGTTGAGCTCGACGAGTATTTTAGTCTGGTATGTGGAATGTGATTTTTGGTTGCCTGTGTGATTTTTAGTTTCAAAATTTTAATCTTGGTTAATACTATTCATCTGAAGTGTTTTTCGACGATTTCTTGAGCTGTGGTGCATGGGATTGGATGATTCCTGTTCCATTGTGTTGCTTGCATGATTTCTTTCAGTTCGATACCGTGTTTGCTAAGTTTCATCAAGTGTAGGTAGAAATTGAGAATCGACAGTGATGGGAGTAGGCTGCTTGAGCTCTACAACTAGAATACAACACTAGGCGCACCTGGTTGGCGCACTACCCAGGCGCACCTGGGAGGCACACCTAGCTGACGCACAACCAAGGTGCACCAGGTAGGTGCCATGCGAGCTACTCTACTGCTGGCTTTGATTGTTATTTTGTGTGTTGCATAAGCATAACTCTGTTAGTTTATGTTTTGGGGAGTATAGATAACGTGGTGATTCATAAATGGTTAGGGTAATCAATAGAAATGATACAGGGATTGCCTAAAATAGACTAGCAAGATCTTACTTGGGTAATGGGTAGAGTAAGAGATTATAGAACTTATAATTACTAGATTCTCCCTTTAATGGCTTAGTTGGACCTTAGGGTTCATAATTAACCCTAGGATTTGTAGTTGAGGTATGGTTTGGCATGGTGCACTGAATTAGATATTCAGTGACACGGTTGAGTGTTTCACACTAAGCTAGCCATGGCTCATGTGAGACACAGGCTAGTAGGCATCAGACACTTCTGCACCAAAACTTAGTGCTCTGAGTGTGCATGGTGTGGCTTTTTGGGCTTGATAGAAGAGTTGTTGAGGCAGTGCTTTGAGTTGTGGTTTTGGTTTTTGTTTTCATGTCGCTTTTGGATAGGCAATTTTGTGAGATTTTAGGAAAGATGTTTTAATGGTTTTCAAAATGGTTTTCCAAAAGATTTTGGAAAGAGAAATGCATCAGTTTGCAAAGGATTTGAAAAGAGATTTTCATAGTTTTCTACTTTGGTGGACCAAGAGACTGTAGGGGCGCATTGCCTAGACTTGAAGGTGTGACAATGCCTTCAGAGAGTCAGACGTTGCACCAAGGCTAAAGTTAGAGACCAAGTAGTTGAGGCAAGTGCGCATTGGATCCTAGAGGTATGACACTCTTTGATCGTCGTTCATGAGGCCAAGGCTATGGTCTATGGGTCACGTTGCTGTTTGGGTAGGTGTTAGTCCCAAGTGCCGAAGACCAAGGGTACCATCTGTACCTAGAGGTATCGTGGCAGTGGACTCAGGATGTATGAGACTCCTATGTAGTTGGACATGATACCTTGGTTGTTACGAGTACCAAGGCATAGTGTGGGTGTTCGTTGAGCCTAGGAGGTTGGAGCCTCTAGGGGTTCGAGCACAATTGTCACGCCCCACATTTTCCATAATAATTTAAAACAAATTAAATTACAGGAAAATTAAAGCCAAATAGTAACTATCTAACTACCAGGAACCTATGTGTGTTGCTAGGAGACTCCAGACTATATGCACTACACTAAGCGTCTGCATGCCTGCACTTGTAAACCCAAACACAAGGAAAAATGTATGAGTGACAAAAGTCACCCAATACGCACCCCACAAAAACCGCAGAAAACAAAACAATAATCAATTTTCCTTTTTAAATTCATTTCGCAAATTATTTTCTCAAAGCCTCATAAACCAAGCCCACACTGGCCAAAGCCACAACTGGGGCTCTACTAGTCCAAAGCCACAAGTAAAGCCCTCAATCGCCAAAACCACACATAATGAGTCGGGAAGCCCAGCACTAGGCAACCTAACTCTGGCCACACGTAGTCCACCAAGGAGAGACCACAGCGTTCTGCATTGCAACGGTGAAGCCACCCTATGCAGGAGCAATCACCGTCCCGCGATTCTCCCACCTAGAGAACTCTCACAAAGCCAACCCCTCCATGGGAAGGCTGTCCTGTGTCTCAAGACGCTACCAGCTACAGGGCAAGTGTCCCACCTACACTAGCCACCATAGGGTTCATCTCCTCTTGGCGTCCTCCACACACGGTGCTCAGGAGGGAGTGTCATACCTCCACACCCGACGACACTTGAGCCTCAATGCTCACAGCGACAGTAGGATATCATACCTCCCCGTCATGCCACGAAACACCTTAACCCGTGGACCACAACCCTAGCCTTGAGACGACAGTCAAGGAGTCTCATACCTCCAAGACCTGACGCCCCTCAGCCTCAAGTATCTCGGCCCCCCGACCACAACCAGGGAGTCGTGCCTGACCACCCGAGAATGTCATCACATTTCCTGGTCCCGACGACATGGTCCCACACTATCTCGGCCCACACACAGAAAAACCAGGAAAGCATTTTCCAAAACAGGCCAACTATTTCTTTGAAATCCATTTCCAAAACCATTTTAATATATTTTGAAAGTTCTACCAAAACCTCAGCAAAGCGACGCATCAGGTGTCCTAGGGGACCACCACTGATGGCCCACAATCCCATCTCGTAGGGACAAACACAGCAATCAAAGCCCTTGGAAAACACATTTTATAAGCATAATTGGGCCTAGATTCGGCATGCCGGAAATCAGGTTCGGTATGCTGAAATCCATTAATTCGGCATGCCGTTCTGGCTTCGATATGCCAAAATCCACTAAATCAGTCGACTGGGGTGATTCAACATGCCGAATCGGCCGGAGGACCAAACTAACAGAAAAAAATGGTATACCGAACGAAATCGGCATACCGAAATTCACTAATTTGCTATGCCGTTTTCACTTCGGTATGTTGAATTCTAAGATCCTAGAAAACGGCCCAAAACCCTACAGTCCGAAATCGCCCCAACTGGGACCTCCGATTAGACCCTCTAAACAAACACCAAAAATCATGCGTAAATTATAAGATGTAGACCTACGAGTCTACTCCAGATCCCAACAAACAAAACTAGAATCCATTCACCATGCATCAAGATATAAAATCAGAAAGACAGAAGGGTCAAAAGGACCTAAAACGTACCAACCATCATAAATGCCAATAAATTCTCATAAAATCACAATAAATTCTAGGAATGTAAATTTACCTAGATTCCATGCAATCCTAGCATTTTCTACCAATTCCATGCTCTCTATTACAAGAGGTGGAGATGTGTACCTCAAAACGAGTTCCGAAGATCTCCGACCGACTCTAGCGAGCTCTGGCGCAGCCATGGCCTCGAGAGTGCTCCACTCGAGCTCCACACACCACCACAAGCCCCCGCACACCGTTGTCGGCCCTCGAGCACACCGAATAGAGAGGAGGTCTCGAGGGAGGTGAAAATCGAGGGGAGAGTGAGAGAGAAAGAAAGAAAGAGAGAGACAGGGGAGAGGGGAAGTGAGCGGAGGGAGAGAGAGAGAGAATGAGTGGAAGGAGAAGAGGAAGGAGGTGTGCTCGGGACAGAGAGAATGCATGGGGACAGAGAAGGAAGCTGGGTTGTGCGTGGCAGAGGCTCCAGGCTTAAAAGCCATGCAAGAGGAGTAGGTGGCTGTGAGCATGCAACCAGTCAGCCACGCGCACACCATTACTCCCTCAACTAGCAGCCTCGCCAACCACAACACACACCCAACCACCCACCACAACCACGAGGCCAACTGCAAGCCTCAACCACCAGCCCACAAATGCGGGAGCCACGCAGACCCCACACCTAGGCCCCACATGCATAGTGCCAAACCACACATAGGGACATGCAAACAGAAGCTAGCCTAGGCCCAAGCCCAAAAGCATAAAACCACAAAACGGGCCTCAGAATAGTATCACCCGTCTTGGAATAAAATTCATAAAATGTAAATAATTACAAAATGAATTTTACGGGTGTTACAACTGTGTAGGACGTTGAGAGGACAATGACTGGACAACTCTCCTAGGAGTAGGGTGAGTAGGCTTTCCTGGTGTGTGGTTAGCCTTTAAGGCTCCTTTAGGTGGAAGGATGCTAGGATGGGCGGACTCCTTTATAGGGTGGTTGTCTGTGGTAGTGCAGGCATTGTGGTAGCTCCACAGTGGATTGCTTGTGGGCAATGTTGACTGCTTGGTGCTGGGCAACTTGATACATTGTTGTGCTTATGGTTTTTTTTGTGTCCTAATTCAGGGAATCAAGCTCTGGCGTATAGGTGGCCTTGGTGTTGCGCCTAGTTGAGGCGTAGTACTTTAGGAGTAATAGCTCCTTGGTTTTGGTCTAGAGTAGACCCTTGTTTTGGAGCAGAGGCTCTAAGACTTTGGTATGAATGTTTTGGTCTAGAGGGGACTATGCTACGTAGAGTAGAGGCACTATGTTTGTTTTGAGGGTGCTGTTGGGGTGCCCTGGATACTTTAGAGAGTATTCAGACACTATTGGTTGTCTAGTCCACCTAGAGAGTACATGGGACCAGGCTGTGTGTGTTTTCTGTGATTTTGGGCTTGAGTTGGCAAGAGTAGCCTTCTCAAGCATGCATAAAAGGTTTTTAAAGTGCATGCATATGGTTTTGAAAGAAAGAGAAAGAATGGTTTTAAAGGCATGGTTTTGAGTTTTGTTGTGTGCCTGGCAATGATGGATTGCTTGGTTATGGTGTTGCGGCATCCAGTTGGGGAAGCCTGTGCTTGTATGCTTATGGCATAGTTACGCCTGCTTCTTCAGCATCGTGTCCCGAGTTGTCTTAGGTGGGGTGTGTGTTGGGTGACCATTTTGAGTGGTCACTCATGTGTGCTTTGTTTTGTGTGTTTTGGCAAATGCAGGATAGTAGTGGTCGGTTGCTAGTGCATATAGGAGGAGTCACACTGCCACACATCAGTGATCTTAGTGAGTGTTTAGTTTAGATTTATTTTCTATTGTTTACTAGTTTGCTTCTGCTGAGTGTACTTAAATTTAATTACATAATTAGTGTAATTATAGATAATAATAATAAAATGAAAAATTATAGCTAGGTTGAGAGGTAGCGACTTGGGTGTCGTTATAGAGTTTGACTACATATAATTCATAACCAAAGTTTGAATACATACTCATCAATTATTACACTTAAAACTCAAGATTCAAGAGGTGGTGGACGTGGATATCCATGAAAAAATATCATGATTTCCCAGTGATTAGAATCTATCTTATCATGATATGAATCCAACCTTTCACCAACTTGAGTCATTTGATTAGTATGGAATTACATTTGATGATTTAACTAAAAGGTGTATGCTTCAAAACATGTAGTGAGAAAATTTACGTCGTCTGTAATCTTTTGCAACCACTCACACGAGGATTGATGATTCTTCTCTTGTCTCTCCCAGATGGATGCAATGTCGGAACGAAGAACTTCAATTTGACCCTTGAATGCAATGTCTTCCTCCGATTCTTCAAAGCTTTCTACCATTGGAGCACTTGAGGATGTGGATTTTAGGCCCTTGAGCGGTTTGGATCTCACCAATGTTTATTCCATTTTTTCTATAGTAGAGGATCCTAAGAGCTTAGACTTTACAACAAAATTTAATTCATTCCCCAAGGGGACACTATAGTGCTCAAAAGGTATGAGAGGGAAGGACAAAAGAAGAGTTTAGTCTTGACATGTATCATACAGTGAATCAAGAAACTAGACCAATTGACTTGGATTTTCTTAGTTATTGCATAGATAGCTTTACAAGTAAACTCGCTAAGTTCATCATTATGTCATTTTTTTTGTATGATATTAGCAACTACTATATAGGCAATTATCCTAGACTACTTAGTCAATTGGTTCAATTTATTTGGCTTAAATGTACTTCTTTTATTAAGAGAAATACTTTTATTAAGATCTTGATAGGACCATCGTAGTTCTTCAAATGTTAAGGTGATGTCCAAACCACATGATGGAATTTTTAGTAGCTACCCTAAAAGAAATTCATCAAAAGGGAGCTCCTATTAGAAAAGACTCATATAGGTACTTAGAGAATGATAAATTTACATAAATTGAGACATCAAATGTGGATAGTATTTTGTGTCACTTATGGATCCTAGAACTGGAATAAGCATATGAAAATGGAATTGAGACTCAATAGATCCAAGCTCACGAAACAATACCCTCCTTCCCGTGAGAACCTCTCAGTTGGAGAATCTATCTTTATGGGCCTTGAGTGCCTTATCATCCATGAAATGGAAGTATTTGTCAGGGACTTCATCAGAGGAGGAAGAGGTGGTCAGCGCTTCCTTCCTCTTTGGCCTTGAGGCAAATGATTTCTTGGGTGCCATTTAGTGATATCTAGAGAATGTGGTGAAGAGAGGGACACAGATGAGGTGAAAATGAGAGAAATGACAGATTTGAGGAGAGGTAGGTGAAGATATAGGGTTAAGAGAGTGAGAGAGAGGGCATTAGAGAAGAATGGGGGGGGGGGGGGGG
>JAMKQA010001135.1:0-38097 GCA_024699735.1 Posidonia australis
AATGAATGTGTAGGCTTAAAAACGACAGGTAATAATATGATGCATAATGCGTGTGATTTACAAAGAGTTTTATGAATGGAAAATGGTTTTGACAAATGTTTTGAAAAGAGAAATTGCATATAGTTTTAAAGAAATTAATGGAAATTGTAGGAACCACAATGAAACCAGGACTTGCCGACGAAGTAGTGAGACCTCTAGAGATGTCGGGGACGTGTCTTTGGTTATGGTTGCCGAGTTTGCGGTCTGTGGTAGGAGCCTCGAGACTATAGTGGTACTATAGGACCCGGGGTACAAGAGACCAGGACTACCCTCAGTGCCGGTGCTGTACGGGTCTGGGATTAGAGTCCCCAGGTGCACAGGCACCAGGGCGTCCCGAGGACGCACTCCATGCTTGTACCAGTGAGGGTACATTTTGAGGTTGCAGTCGGGGCGGTTGAACTCCAACGCGGGGTGGTTCACCGCGACACTGCAATGTGGATGTGGTGACATGGAATCCTCACCAGCTGCTTGTGGCTAGGTCGATCGCCTGTGGCCAGGGTGATGAGACCAGTTTTGGAATGAAAAAGTGTGGATTTGTGTATTGGACTAGTTCCTAGTCTGGATTTGTGATAAATTGTGCTAATGGTTTTAAATGATGCTTTGGGCTAGGAAACTAGATGAAATGATTTGCTTCTCCTGTATTGCGTATAAAGGTTTATCAATGAACATGAAGTTTTGAAAGAAAGGAAAAGAAAAGAAAGTTTGAAATGACATTGTTTTCAAAGTCTTTCTAATCTAATGTGTGGTTTTGGTGATGGTAGTTTTCTAGCAATTGTTTTCGTGGGTTTTATCGCTGTTTTGCGGCACGTACTGGGTGACATTCCTATCACTCACGCGTGTTTTCTTTGTCCCCTTTTGTTTCAGGTGCTCAGGAGTAGGAGCAGTCTAATCTGGTGCATCTTTTCGAGCCACTTTTGCCGCACACAAGTCTGGGTGATTAGCTCTATTTATTTAATTCTGTTATTTAGATGCTTTTGGCAGCTTTTAGGTAGTTCTTGTACTGTTTTGTAGCACTGGGGTGTTACACTTTCTCTCTCTTTTTTAAAATTTAACGTGAGAACACAAAGAACTTTTTTCTCATTTTTCATATATGTCCCTTTCTTATTTTCGTGTATGGATTTTATTAAAGACATTTGTAATTGAAAAGGAGGAAGAAAATCTCCTATTTTTTGTTTTTACAACAATAAGAGTAAAATAGACATTTATATATCTCATAATTATTTTTGAACAAGTGCAACTAAACAGGATTATAAAGAAAGAAGAATAAGCTAGCTTTTTTTCATTATTAAAAAAAAGAAGTTTATTCTCATAATCATTCTGTCCATACTTAAGTTTATGGTTACATTTACTAATGATTCTAGTGTTTGATTTTGATAGTAATCATCTTTTGGCAGGATCATTAATAAAAGAAAAAACAAGTCTACATTTCCCTAGAAAATGTCTCAACTCATGTTATAAAGATCTAACAGAAGTCAATATTTTTTAAAAAGTCAAGATAGGTGGGTTGCCTGGAAAAATCATATGTCAAAATCGTTACCAAACACAATGATATTCTATATTATCAAAGTATTGACTTATAAAAAGTCAATATTTCTTAAAAAGTTAAGATAGTTAAACTTCCTACCTGTTGAAAAATCATATGTCAAACTTATTACCAAACACAATCATTTCATATTGTCCAAGCTTCGCCATTCAACCCATTTGTTGCCTATTATTCTAATGATTTGGGATCAAGTCCATGGCAAAGAGAACCATGAGGTTCTTCTCTCTCTATTATTTATTTATGCACACACATAAAGAGAAATCGCTATACAAGATATACATAGATAGAGAACCATGAGGTTCTCATTCCTCGATTTTTTTTGGAGAAAAATCAGAATACATACTCTCTTTACTTCGTTGAATAATGGATTGAATTAAAAGTAGAGTTCAATCTTTTTAGAATGCCACCATATTTTGATAAAACACAATCTCTCTTCCATGTTTTTGTTTAGTAGGGGGAAAAATATATTCTCATAAGTCCTTTGTTCTAATTTTTTGAACTACCATCGTGAATGCGTTGACTTGTGGATTGGACAAGAAGCAAGTTCAATCGCATGTAGAATACCACCATAAAACCTTATTTATAACAAAGAAACGAAACGGTATATAAGAATGCCAACTAACCATCATTTCAAAAAACAAATGGCTTTATATATTAAAGTCTCACCAAGCCCATCTACGACTGTCATGCAGTAGACGGAAAACGGCAAGCCTCGTTCGATTCTCAATGAAATTGAATTCCTACACGAACCATAACATTTGACTTTTCATCGTATTGAAACGGCAAATGAATTCGCTTGATGAACGCATTAGTGATCATCTCATTTGACTTTCATCCGAAGTCATGAAGTTGGTTTTAAAACATGACTTGTAATACTCTTTTGATTTATATCAAATTAAAATATCTCATGTCATTAGTCTTAATTATCACTTAACTTCTGAGGGTCTACTAAAGTTCATTGTAATTGATCATATTGATATACCAATCATAAGTGGAACTTTTTGATGTAAAATAATGAACGAAAACAATAAGCTTTTGCATTTTATAAGAAAGTACATTTTGTTTATTTCATTTAATATATGAAACTAACTACTAACTATCATTCTTCTTATTTATATTTGTAATTTTATTTTTTTTACTTCTCATCGTGCGTGCCTAGTTGTCTCATAGCTTGTCAAGGTCCACTAAGTTTAATGTAATCAATTATGTTCATACACAAATTATAAGAAAACAATATAAATGTAAAATAATGAGCTCAAGTGAATATTTGACATTTTATAAGAAATTGTCTTTATTTTTCTTTATATCTATAATTATTTAGATGCATTTTGATCTTCACTCTTTTTTTACATCATTATTATTATTTAGTTTTTTTTTAACCTTTAATTGTGTAAAATATGTTTTTGTCTATTATATATACTCCTTTAAAGAAATGAACAGGAATTGAAGACATACTAAAAACGTAGCATGTAAATATGTCAAATTGACATCCAACATGCCACACTATCCCTTCATCTTCTTTCATAAAATTTTATTATCACATTTCATGTTCATAAAGTTGAATATTTTTCAATAAAGTATAATTTATCTCCATTTAATTTTATATTTTTAAAAATAAATTATCTTATAGTCACTTTCTAATGGACAATTTAAAGATCAATCACAACAAATACTGAAATTATTATAATGTCTACATAAATATATTTTTGAGCTACCAAATATTACTTAATTCTGAGTTCAAACTGAAGCTAATATTTTTCATGTTTGTGTAGATATTCTGTTAAAAAAAAGTTGGACCTGTATTTATAGGAATACCAAAGTCAGCCAAGGACCCTAACCATTTGCATGGGGAAGGAGAGGATAGAAGAGAGGAGAAAGAAAATCGAAGTTGCAGGTTCGAATCTCAAGAGTCGTAGAATTTGAAATAAATAACTAAATAAGAAAAAAGGAAATGAGAAAAGACATTTATGAATAGGCAAATTATCAATTAGGTTATTCTATCTCCTCACCAATGCTGATTGCTGAAGGACTTCGAAGAGAAAACGGATGTTAATTCCTAAAAAGGGCCAAAGAAAAACGAATATCCTATTTAAAAATCATTTATGAAAAACGACTGTCCTTTTCCTTTTCATGAAGCCTCCAAAGAAATTGCAACGAGCTTGCCTGTCTGTTGATCTTATTCCTTCTGACTTTCTGGCAGGATCTGATCATATCATAACAATAGGAGCGATCACTTTCGAAGGAAAAAAAAAAAACAAACTAGTGCTAATCTATCGATTTCGAATAGATACAATGCACCCGGACATGTTTGGATGTTCACGTCCCCATCCACTGGTACGTTTCTTCTTCCAGACAAACTTGCTGGCGCGTTCTGCATTGCTGACGATGGCTTCCAGAGGTTGGAGGAAACTCGGATCTTTCGTCTGGTTTGTCTTACATTTCTATAGTTTTGACGTGGAATCTGGTTCATAGGTATAGCTCTTATGTGGGTTGGGTATAACATGCATTTTTTTTTTTCTGGTTAATGTGCTCGGTACAGAAGGTACCTGTTGTATGCAGAATACGTTGCATCAGGTATGGCTGCCAGAATTAGGATCAAAGGCTACCATAGTCCCAATCCCCAAACCAAGCTTCTTTATATTCGGCATGTGAAATCAATTCATGAATTACGTGTAGTCCTTCTCCTCCTGTAGTTGAGAATTCGATCATGATGTACACAGCCAGGTTGTGGTCCATATTCATGAGATAGATTGGTGACAGTTGAGACAGAGAACCTGGACTGACAATGGATCTATATATTTGACGGGGGCTGCAGTGCTACATTTCCAACGAATAGAGGAAGAGCCGAGTTTCACGTTACAAGGTCTTTTGACACTAATCAACTTCAGCTATATGCCTATATCCTACCCATCAAAAGCTTACTCCAAACACCATCATAACCAGAGCTCCCTTATAAGTCGATTTTTCTTTTTTTCTTTTTTTTGCATACTACGTAAAAATGATAGGCTCATGTCATTCTACTTGTCCATTTGCTTGTGTTATGTCTTCCAAATGCTGACCTGCTGCATAATTATTCAAGTTATCAACAACAGTTCAGATTGTGTCAATGACTCTGTTTGCCCGCAACCAGTAGACAGTTCATAAAGCAATGAGATTGTTACCAGTCTGATATTTTCCATTTTATATTCCAGGTTCCAACCATTTGATGGAATAGTGTAGATAAATTCAACAGATAATTAGAGCCAAGATGGGTCGGCATTCTGTTTCCGGTGCAGGTCAAGCTGATGAACAAGGCGTAACGAATGATCGATCCCCACTGCGTGCTACTGATCGGGATGCACCATTGTCATACAAGGTGAAGCTTCCTCCTAGGAGAAAGCTCGTTACAGAGCTCAAACATACTTTGAAGGAAACCTTCTTTCCTGACGACCCACTGCGTCCTTTCAAAGACAAGCCCAAGTCAAAAAAGTTTTTACTAGGCTTGCAAGCTTTATTTCCAATTTTCGACTGGGGGAGACATTACAACCTTGACAAGTTCAAAGGAGATCTTATTGCTGGATTGACGATTGCAAGTCTATGTATCCCTCAGGTACATATCTAAGTGAATTCACTGTCTATATCGATGGTTGTAACTTATTTTGTTTGGTACGAAGTATAGGATAATCTAACTGAATTCACTTGGTTGATGTTTGAAACTTTTTTCTTTTTTTTTTTGGTCTGAAAATATAGGACATTGGGTATTCCGAACTTGCGAATCTGGACCCGCAATATGGTCTATGTAAGTATCTCGAGGTTGATGTACATATTTGATCTCTATCGTTGCATTTGTTTTACTTTTGCATTTAGTTTCTGTAACTAGTATTCTTCATTTGGCATTTGTATCACAGACTCCAGTTTTGTGCCACCATTGATCTACGCCGTCATGGGGAGTTCAAGGGATATCGCTGTTGGACCAGTTGCAGTGGTTTCTCTCTTGATGGGGACACTTTTAAGGAATGAGGTGGATCCTGTGGAACAAAAGGATGAATATTTGAGATTGGCATTTACTGCAACATTTTTTGCTGGTATTACTCAAGCAGCATTTGGATTCCTCAGGTAATCAACGTCTTTTGTTGTTCAATGCTGTTCTTCTTGTTACTTTTGATATTTGTATTTTACGTCAAGATTACATAAACTTAGTCAGTGTCTTATCTTACGGTTAAGTGCAACTCCAACATTCAGGCTAGGCTTCTTGATTGATTTTCTATCACATGCTGCCATTGTTGGATTTATGGGTGGAGCAGCAATTACGATCGCCCTGCAACAGCTTAAAGGTTTCCTTGGCATTAGGAATTTTACAACGAAGACGGATATCATTTCTGTAATGAAATCAATTTGGGGCTCGGTTCACCATGGAGTAAGATATATCTCTTCTATTTTCTGTCAATAAAACTTGTCATGCAACAGTACTAACTGTTCTGTCTTATTTCTTCTTTTGAATCCCCAGTGGAACTGGCAGACAATATTCATAGGTTCAGCCTTCTTAATTTTTCTGCTGGTTACTAAATACATTGTAAGCATCACACTTCTAGACTGTCAAACATGTTTGCCTTTAGGATACCACTACCCAGGAAGACATGAACGTTATTTTAATTCCTTACATATTTATAATCAACAGGGAAAAAAGAACAAAAGGCTTTTCTGGGTGCCTGCAATTTCTCCATTGATCTCTGTGATTCTGGCAACCTTTTTTGTGTACATCACTCGTGCAGACAAGAAAGGAGTTCAGATAGTAAGTTTCAAGTTAGTTGATGTCGATAAATGAACATCTTTCACAAGTATATTAGTTTCTAATGCTGAAACTGTTGTGATCGATGTTTCTGGTTACAGGTGCAAACGATTAAGCAAGGCATCAATCCATCATCTGTTCATCAAATCCATTTTACTGGATCATCTGCTCTGAAAGGTTTCAGAATTGGTATTGTAGCTGGAATGGTAGCATTGACGGTATGTGGATTCCAAACACTTACTATGGACTTCGCTTCAAATCTTCAATGAGGGTTGTGCTTAAAAATATCCTAAATTTTATTAGGAAGCTGTTGCAATTGCAAGAACCTTTGCTGCCATAAAAGACTACTCAATAGATGGAAACAAAGAAATGGTGGCTTTAGGAACAATGAACATCATTGGTTCCTTTACTTCGTGCTATACCGCTACCGGTAAGGAAAAGAACTATTTTTCAACTGAAATCCATTTGAACTTGAAAGAGCAGGACTTAAAATGACTACTTAATAACGATTTACAGTTTTTCTGATGTCATTAAATTAACTGTTACTGATGCAACTTGATTTGAGATATTTCAGGCTCTTTCTCAAGATCCGCAGTCAATTACATGGCTGGCTGCAACACTACTGTCTCAAACTTGATCATGTCTCTAATAGTATTACTAACACTATTAGTGATAACCCCCCTCTTCAGATACACCCCCATTGCCATTCTTTCAGCTGTCATCATCAACGCAGTGATCGGTTTGATTGACATTGATGCTGCTTTACTTTTATGGAAAATTGATAAACTAGATTTCATTGCTTGCATGGGAGCTTTCTTTGGTGTGATCTTCGCTAATCCTGAAATTGGCCTCCTAATCGCTGTAAGCAATCTGGAGTATATGAGTATCATGCCCTTTGTGACTGATGGTTGTCCTGAGATGACCAAAATCGTTTCCTTCTAACAGATAACATTATCGTTTGCTAAGATTCTTCTTCAAGTAACAAGGCCAAGGACAGCTTTGCTTGGGAATCTTCCAGGAACCGGTATCTATAGGAACATTGAACAGTACCCTGAGGCAACGAAAGTCCCTGGTGTTTTGATTGTGAGAGTTGACTCAGCCATCTATTTCTCAAACTCCAACTACGTCAAAGATAGGTATGTTATGTTACGCAGTGAAAAGGAGCTCTCTTTTCCTTGAGTAAATATTAGTAAAAAGGAAGTTTTCATTAGTTTTACTCTATCTACGATTAAAGTAACTTCTATACCACAGCTCAGATATTGCATAGTGGGTTGAATTTTGCAGAAATTTTGACCATTAATTGCAACCACAGAATCATTTAACAACAACTGGTAGTATGATCTTTTGCAGGATACTTAGATGGTTTACTGACGAAGATGAGCAGCTAAAGGCTGCTGATTTGCCGACAATTGATCTTTTGATCGTAGAAATGTCACGTGAGCAATCAATATATGTGTTACACAAGCCTAATTGACCATGCACTAGTTACTACTCTTCACTTTCCTCTTGCTACTTATTTATAAATTCGTTTGGTATGCAAAATGCAGCTGTCACAGACATCGATACCAGTGGCATCCACGCCCTCGAAGATCTGCACAAGAGCCTTCAGAAGCGCCATGTTCAGGTAACCAACTGGTATTACTCATCATGTGTAATTGTCCGAGTTCACAGTTTATTATTTCCACTGAGCTTGAAGTCCAGTCACGTTTTGTATGAAAAATACATGTTAAGATTGAATAGCATAACCCAACATGTTGGTGGAATCAATCTTTAGAAGGTTGAAGCATAAACTCACAAGGTTTTCTCTTTCTGCATCGAGGGAGGGGTTTCCATGGTATTCAAAAAAAAAAAACTCATGAGGTTTTTCTGCATGTTTGCAGTTTATCCTGGCAAATCCCGGACCTGTGATAATGGAGAAGCTCCGTAGTTCCAACTTCACAGAACTGATAGGTCAAGACAACATCTTCCTGACAATCGGAGAAGCCGTCATGGCCCGTGCCCGTGCTCTGAAAGTAGAACTAGACGCATGAATTTAAGACTAACCATACTAAATAAGCAAGTCTCTTGCGCCATAGATGAGTGTATGTGTTGTCTATATGCATATCAATTTAGACACATATACACAGATATAGCGTCTGTGTCTATATGCTTCAGGATGAGGATCAAGGAATGATTTAGTGTTGTCTCCTGAGCAGGATTCACTTTGTAGTTGTGAATTGTAAAGTTGATAAGGTTTGAGTGGTGTATCTTTTCCTGCGTTTATTTTGATATGCATGTCAATTCTTTTTTCCTAGTCCTACTAATGAATGCAATCTCTTCTTTTTTTCCCTGAAATAATTTTAAATGCATCTTGTTGGAGACTATAATAATTGTATACATCTCTTGTCTCCAGAAGTGGATTTGAAACCATGTCTACTTCTACAATGTCCAAGCTTGACTTTTGCATATAGGATCAGCATAAGCATTCTTGGGCTTGGAGGCATTAGGGCTTTTGAAATGAGAACAACATGTTTTATTTATATTACTAAATAAATATGGAGCATGATTAACTCATGGTGAATGGATTTTATCTGCATAGAGCAAAACAGGTTGGCATTTGACATTCCCATAGTGAACTCCTTTCTTGTGTTTCACTTCATGGCTAATCTAAGATTTTCTGAGAAAAAGAGGGAGAGAAAATGCAGAATTCTGGCAACCAATTTATCTAAGAACTTTTAAGAGATGGGTCTGGTGTCCAAGCCAATTGTTCAGATGACATCTACTAAAAAGGAGAGAGTTGCCCCAGAGGGAGAGCAGTGTAACATGTCATTTATATAAAATCATACAGGTCTGAAAATTGAACTATATCTATTTCTGTGTACGGTTTTAGGCTTCCCAGTCTTGTGTGATGGAGACAGGCCACTGTCAGTCGGCCTAGCCATTGACTAGAATTCTATTGTTAGCTCATTAGCAATGCATTACCTTGATGATAAATTGAAATTCAAAATAAACCATACTGAATAAATCGGTAGACAGAATAATAATAGAAGATACCAAGTGGAGGGAGATAGATATGCTGTGTCTCCTACCCAAGCAGGATTCAGTAACATGGTGTCTGCGTCAGTGAAAGACAGTATCCAATAAATGAGGTTGAAATAGAGTTCGCACTTGGCAGTGGATGAATTTGTGATTTTTAATTGTTTCTAACGTTGCATAGATGAAAATAAGAAATGGGGAGTAAAGGTTGTTTTGTTATGAAAGATTAAAAAAAATTCCTCGTTTCTTGGGGGGCTTCTCTCGTCTATCTTATTGTCTTAGCTATGTCCTTAGCTTTCAGTTTCTGCACTCGTTGCCTTCTATTGTTGAGCTCATGGTCGCTTGTGTGGTTCATAGCCGACCAATTCTAATGAATTTATCTACCTTCTTCTAAAAAAAAGCTTGATGTTTTCTCATATGGGGTGGTGGAGTGGCAGACATGATTTGAGTGCTGGACACTAAAAAGAAAACAAAAAACCATATCCAAAGATCGTGTCAACTTCACATCATATAGTACAGAGTTGATGGGCATTGGATTACCTTATCCATCTCCAACTCTTCATGGCCCTAGTAAATGCAAGCGTGTCATTAGCCCTACTGCTGTTGTTTTTATAATGGATATGGAATCATGTTATCCACCCCTCGAGCTTAAAGTTGGAATTCAATATAAAATCAATATCCACATCTTTAAATTTAATATTTTTTTACACTAAGATCGATTAATGCAATCTATCTTGAACAGTTAGTGCCTTAGCAATCCGAATGAAGACAATTTGATGATTTATAACAGGAATTCTCCATCTGAAGTTGTCCAAACTAGTTTTTTTTTTCTTCTGTAAACGATTATTAATATATATTACATTTAAACACTTGACTATAAAAAATCACCATTAAATGATATAATATATATGATATCTACGAAAATCAAACTCCTAATCTCTCGTATAACCACAAAAAAACTTCAACACTAGACCAAGTAGTTGCAGACCTAAACTTATTTTTTTAAATCTACCTTTTATGTCTCTCCTTCACCGAATTCGTTTGACTCTACATTTTAAATAAAGAGACGACTTTAGGCAATAGAGGCTTGACCTGCCGCTGTCGTGTGTTCTCAGGAGCATCAAAACCAAACAGGAATCGTGTTATATGACAAGAGATCTTTGGGTTATAATGGAGTTTAAATGAAATTGTATTATGCTACAAGATACCAAACAGGAATAGAAGGATAACAGCTGATATAATCATAAGGCAATACAGAACTTCTTGCTTGTTCTGTCGAAGACCATAAATATGACTATACACGATGCACAGTTAACTCATGATAATTGTGTTTTGCTTACATCTCAGTGTCTGAACGAAGACACCAAACTAATGATGTCATCGTCCAGAACAACTAGTAAATACAGGTATAAAGCTTACGCAAATGATAAACTACTGACGTTATTATTCTCGTACGGAAATCTGGATATGATGAGATTCTAACTGGGAGCATCAACATCTCCAGAGCTTCTATAAACGCAAGGCAAAATAGCCCTAGAGTATCACGCTACGATATCACCTAGCCATGTAAGAATGCATACCGAACATGTGTATTGGGTAAAAAATTAAAACCGTCCTGTGCCTTGAAGTGATGCCCTTATACTATAAGTCCGTACTGTGGAGGCACTTATTCATTGGTCATGCTGCTCCAAACAATCAGGATTGATGCTGGTAATTGAGAAAAGAGAGTAGCCTCAATGAAGTACTTGTTTGAGTTCCTCAACTAACTGACACCTATAGGATGGATCAACCTGTTAAAAGCATTATTGACAACTGGTTAGTAAGAAATTCAACATCGATATTTCTTCGATAAGATGAAGCATAGAATGTGATTGTGTAGCAAGAATCTTACCTTCTCAAGTAGTGCAGCAAGGCCTTGAGGAAGTGCTTTCAAATCCAATTCCGAATCTCCAATATTCAAAAGTTGACTTGATACTTTCTGAAGTCGCAGCTCCTTCAGATATTTCTCATAATTCCTGGGGTCCTTTTGCCAGGCAAAGAAAATTTCGTCATCTTCCCAGCCTGCTGCTTCCACAGTTTCAGCATGTTTTGAAGTCAAAAACCATTTCTTAATTAATTCCATTGCTGACTTATGAGACGTATGACACCCCACAGCATCATTAACAATCCTTACAAGGGATGCTTCAGAAACTCTTCGGTGCAATCTTTTATAAAAGAATGATCGAGATTGTTCCCACTCTACTACCTCCCTGATGACCCCCTTTGCAGCCATTCTGGACGAAGTATCATGCAACTGTGCAAACCGAGTAGCAATCTGAATGTAAACTGGCAGCAGTTGTTTCTCTCGAGATTTGATATTCCGTCGGATGGATTCTATATCACCATGGGCCCCATTTCCCCTGACTTCAGCTAGCTTTGCTTTCAGACTTATCATTTCAGGGTCAAGCCTTTCCATGCATTCAAGGAGTTCCTTTGACCTAAATTTGATCTCAATCAACCCCTCTGGCTCAAGTACATTGCCTCTAGCAGTTCGCTCTGCATACATCTCAATATGGTCTGGGTTGATCTTGCTGTCTACAACAACCCATGCTCCTCCACGTAACTCCCCAGACATGGGGATGTATACAAAGACAGGTTGGTTGTATGTCCGCAGATTCTCAACAATAGTGGACCCTGCCTGAAGAATTCCCTCAAAAAGATCTCTTTGCCCACCAGAGAATCCACGCCAGTTGGCAAGAATGAACAACGGAAGTTGTTCCCTGTTAAAATCTAGCAATGCTTGAGCCGTCTTGGTAGCAGAGTCGGGAAACCAAACTTGGCCTGCCTGTGGTACAACACGCTCATGAGAATCAAGCTGGCCAGGATCTGCAGGAATGACTTGCATCACAGTCTGCGTTTCAACAGCAACAATTCCAACAGGAATTCCTCCAAGCTTTGCCCTTCCTGTAACAACTGTCTTCGCCCAGCCTTCAAGTGTCTCAATGAAGCTATTTTTGTCAAAAATACCTCCTAGCCACCTCCCACTATTATCCTGAATGCCACTAATAGCTCCACGGGGATCACAAGAGGTTTCAGGTAAGTATTCAACAAGTCTCTCCGGTGGATCCATGGAACTCAAGATTGGCAATGGCCCACCAACAAAAGGTGGAACATAACTGAGCCACTTCAAAATGGCTGAAACACCCTCAAGATCATCGGATACAGTGAGATGTGAGACTCCATTGGTTGCCATCACTTTTGGGCCTCCCAGTTGCATGTGGGAGCTATATACTTCTCGACCAAGAAGCTTGTTCAGTGCAGAAAATCCTGTGAGAATGATAGGTTGATCAAGTCGCTGAATGCACCTCATACCAAGGCGAGCAAGGTAAGCTCCAATTCCTACCGTCCGAGAAGTAACATAAGTCAAAGTAAAGGTCTCCTTATATGCCCTTGAAAAGGCACTGGCTATGGCACCACTGCCAGTTAAGTTCTCAACCCCTAGGCCATCCTCTTTTCCTACTATTGTATCTATGACCCATCGAGTTTCACCACTTTCTAGCTTCACCTCATGTGCTACAACAGATGACCCAATGCGTGCATAATCATCAGGGTTTAAATATACATACTGAAAACCACGCTCAGGACTAGATTCATCTGACCACCCAACCTGAAAGCAAGCTTTTACTTCTTCAGCTATTCCAAGCCTAGCACCAGAATTTGCAGCCAAATATATTAAAGGTAGTTTTTTCTCACAAGCAATATTGGTTACTGCAAGAAAGAATGCATCCTCTCTTGGGCCAAAAGAGCCTGCTTTAAAAGTCACATCATTTGCAACAACAAGAATTGTCCTTCCACTAGGAAACTCCGGTGTAGACATCTCCATAAACCAGGCTACCATTCCTACATCATTAAGAGCTGGCGGACGAGTTACAGGAACAAGAGGCACACCCCAAGCTCCACTTTTATCAGCAAACATGAGCTCAGTAACTTTTACAAGACACTTTCTATCACAGCTTCTGTTATCCTCTGACGTATAAGATGTCCAAACTTGTTGCAGTGCTGTTTGAAATGCCTGCAGAGAATGAAGATATCATGATGTTTATATTGAAATAGCATTAAAAGCTACTTGCACAATGCTTGAGATGGAGCAGGCAATGAACAGTTTGCAGGTATGGTTCTCTATTGTGAATGTTCTGCAGGATTAATAGAAGTAGCATGTTTTACTGTGCCCAAGACTGAAGCTCACCATCCACTTTCAGGATAAGCACAAAATAATTATTTATTAATTGCAAATATATGTGAAAAGTAACACATCAAATAAAAATTAAGCATCTTACAGGAGGAAAATCATAGCAATATGTGGTGTTGCTCTTCCTAGCAACCAGGCGCTTCCGATCAATTATGCTTAGCGGTTGATATGGATCCATTATGGAAACACCATGCAGAGGACCCGTTGGATTGGAGGTAGAGTGGTAGATCACTTCATGTGTTTTACTAACCTCTAGTTCCCTATATACCTGTAACAAGACAGACAGAATTAAGCTGAAAACAATGAACATAAGGTGCTTGCACAAAGCAGATATTCCAACTAAAATTTTCTAAGTGTGCAAGCAAGTGTAGCTAGCTGGTGAGGTGGTAACTTGACCAGCAAACAAACCCATGCATGAATTTGTGAATGAAGTGGAACATGCCTTGGCAAAAAAGATTTTTGTGTCGAAAAAGATGGCATGAGAATGAAGCAGAAAATTACATGTATGTCACAAGTATGACCAGTAATATTTGTCACTACGATCCTCCAAGCACCACTGGCAAGTCCAGCAGATTGCAACCAGAGCTTCACCTCCCACTCACAGACAGAAAGACGATGCATTCGAACACCGATACGTTGGTAGATTTTGTATGCCAACTCCTCCAAGATCATGGCCACCATATTTTGCTCTTGACCAGCAACTAAATCCACATTTCTGACATGGTAACTAAAATGAGTGATATAATAAATCATGTACAACTCATTATCGGTATCACCGACTAGTTTGAGTGCAAGAGGTTATTCAACAATTCCATGTAAATCAGCAATATGAGAACTTTCACTTGTTCCTGGCTATTGTTGTTTAGGATACATATTATATTTTAACAGTGCAACAAACATTTTATTTCCTAGAAAGAAATATGTAAACTACGACAACTTGAAAGTGAAACATTCTGGACTAAATTTCAGTTCTAAGCCTATAAAAACTAGTGGTCCTTTTGTAGTGTTGAAATGGAAACATCAAATAGCCATGCACTTTAGGTTAGTTTCTAGCTTAATATGTGTGAGATCTGGTTCTTGCATTAGATATTCACCTGGGAAATGGCACAAGATCATTTAGATACTGTTCACGCAGGATGCACAGATACATGTGTGAATGATCTGATTTGATAGCTGCATTATGCATGTGCAGTTCCACCTCTTCAAGTGCAGCCATCAATGACCTCAGTAGGCTGTAAGAAGTACAGGAAAAACTCCGTTGAATCTCAACAATATCCATGTCAAATGATTGTCTCAGTGAAACAAAATCATTCGTGTTGGGTTGTCTAACAAGAGTCCTAAGAAACATTCTCTGGATCTTGGACTTATCATCTGCAACTGTGTATAGATGCCATTGACGATCTCGAGATGGTGTGTATTGTATATTTCTGTAACCTTTGATCTTGTCCTGAGGTATATAATATGATGGAAAATACATGAAAATTATGAATATTGAAGAGAGAAAATTTTGATGGACAAAACCACCTACCAATTCAAGAAAAGTGGATAGAGGTGGCTCCAAATGACGAAGCAAAGGCTCTTCTTCATAATAGAACTTTTCAGATGACCATCTGAAGGAGTGGCGCATAGGTGATCGGCCTTCATCTCTCTGTATGATACAGCTAATGACCCTGACTCCAGCATCACAAAGGCCAGAAGTAACAGTTTCCTCTTTCAGTATCTTTGCTAGTTTATTTATTCTTTCTTGAGCCTGATCCTCATCACCACTGCAAGAGAAGTTCACGAAAAGATGCACTGATTTGAATTATAACTACTAGCTAATATCCACATGCCTTGGTCTCTAAGGTGTATGTTTGTGACTCCATGAATGAAAAACACACAGGCATTAGTAACATAGAAAAGATGTTTCACATACCTATCCTGAAGCAAGCTCATCTGGTTATTGATGCCAATTAATGACACATGCAGCATATTTCCCTGACTAGAAGCCTCAGGAAGCCCATTAGGGATTATCTCATGGTCATTTTCAGAATTTGAATAATTAGCAGCTTCTTTGAGTGCAGCGTTTATTGCTGAAGTTAAAAACTGAAGAGATTTAATGATCACCATGACACCGCATCTCTTTTCACAATGTTTTTTGACCAATGGCTCATTGAAAGTTTGGTCATCAGATCCATTTACTTTCTCAATGTGCTCTTCAGAGAACTCCCATGAAGCAATGAGTCCAGCTCGATGCCACTGCATCCGGACACTCTCCTTGACAAGATACGGCTGAGATAATACAAAATGACACACATAATGAAGACAAACATAAATACAGAACAGGAAGCAAAACAATACATAGAATGAATTTCACTTGGCAGTCTAAAACACTGACAATACCTGGTATAGTCTGCGTATATATGTTTCCACAACCCGACGTTGAAGAGTGTGGTCACTGTGATCAAATAAAGCCACAAGGGCATCTTCAACAGCAAGAGGAGCACTAACAAGATCCTCCATCCTTTCCTCAATTGCAAGTTTTCTCCTAGGGGTTGACACCCGTTCTCCCTCCTCAGTAAACATCTCTAGTTCAGACAGGCTTCTAGCTATGCTCGCACGGAGCTCACTCAATTTGGTTTGCTCAAGTAGCTGGCTTGCTTTTAGTGCCAACTGTAAAGGTTGAATTCAGTAAGCACCTGCCTTTGGGTAAACTTCTCTAGAGCAGATTTTTCAAAACAACTAACTTTTAGGTCAAATATGTTTGATCCATACCTCAGAGTAAACAGTGTGGTTAAGAGAAGAAAAACGAATCAATTGTTTTCTGTAGGCTGCAGGGTTGGGATACACTAGTGCCTCCATAAGCCGCAGTATCAATTTATTCTTACTCCGAACACCCTGACACATGAGAACATAGCCAAACATCAGCACATACTTATTGCTTTCAAATTCACTAAACATATAAAATATTCGTCCAGAGAGATTAAACACATAACGTAATAAAAACAAGGCATTATCTGATATGCACATCATGGAATACCTGATGCGAGAGTACAATATCCAAAACCTTTAGGAGGTCCTTCTTGTATTGAAGCCGGAGGCGTTCAATGACATCAGCCTATAGATAAAGTCTCTATAAGTATCCATGTTAAAAAAAAGGCAATTTCAAGATTTTGCATTTTATTTACCTTCCAAAATGAATGAATGCAACGAACAAAGGATGTCAGAATAGAAAATATTCACAAAATTGTTGTGGAATTATTAGTTTAAATACAAACAAGAAATATATAGAATACTGAGTGATCCAGAAATTGTGACTGAAGATAGGTGAGTATAAACAAATGGTCGTAGGAATGGGAAACAACAAACAGTTAAGTGATATGTCATCATATTGAACAAAAACTGACCTGAATGTTGTCATTGAATAGCTCCTCAATGGAAAGATATTCCTCAAAAAGTGATTGGACCATGGTGCGTGCATGGCTTTCCCTTCCACCTTCATAGGATATTACAAGGCTCAATAAAGGTTCCACAAGCCTCTCTTCAGTGGGTTTTTCTTTCACAGAACAGGATAAGAGGTGTGCCTACATGTCACAAATAACTGTTACTTGTCCAGAAACAAAAAGAGGGCATATGGGAGAAGCAGAGAGATCCACTGACCTCTATCACTCCTCTTAACAACTTTGCAGGGAATTCAATATTTTTCTGGAAATTTGAGATTGCTTCAAACTCCTTATACTTTGAATCCAGCTGATGAGATCAAGATGGGCATATTACATTAACTTAAAAACCATCAAACACCAAATGAAAGAAAAAGAATAAAGTGGGAAGGATTTCCAGAAGTAACTATGCAATAAGTTGACAAACCTCATTCCGCAGGTCTTTGGGAAGACGGGTTGCCAATATAGACATACTCTCCTGCCATTGTAGGAAAGGCAGCTCGGGACTGTCCAGACAACTAAGCAAAGCTTGCATAACCTGGAGCCAATTATCTAATTCTTAAACAGGAACAATTTCATGTTGCACAAAGACAGAACGGGCACCAAGTCATAATCATGACGAAAACTACCTATTCTTATATTAATATTGGGCCTGGAATTAGAAATTGGATAGATAAAAAAATAGTTCATAATCATTAAGCACTCTTCATGAAAGTGAAATCATTACATCAAACAAACACAAATATTATCTTCTGTATAACGTCAAGTGGTGAAGCGACAAATTTAAGCATACAGAAATATTCCCATATTTATTTCGTCCAAGAAAGTGACAATAAATTCAGAATGTTTAATTTAAATACCAAAGTAGACATCTGACATAACGAATGGCCTTAATAACAAGATTTTTGTTACCTCATCAATGTTATGTTCATAACCTGCAAGGATCATTCGTGCAGCATTTAAGCTTGCTGCACATCGTTGGTGAACTTTGCCAGAAACAGCCACTGGAGGCCCTAAGGCTGGGAAGCAACCCACGAATGGTTCGGCTTTTCTTACAGCTGTAATGTCATCCAAATCAAGTCTTGCTATCAAGTCACCTGCCTAAAAAATGAACAAACTAAGGAAATATCAGGAATCAATCCCTACAATTCTACTAATATGTGTAATAAACCCTAGAAGCCAAAACAAACCTGCATTGCTTGACCCTCAGACATCACGAAATGGATAACCCCAGAAGCCGGCAACAGAAGTGGCATGCACATCTTCATGACCTCAACCTCTACATATGCTGTATCAGCTTCAACATGACCACCATCTGGAACCAAGAAACGGAGCAGCTTGCATGGTGTTTCAGCCATCAACTTAGATGGATCATGATCATTCTGGTAAACATGGGTAGGAAGTTATTTGACTATTGATGCAAAATGTAAAAAGGATGCATGTTTTTGTCTTGACATGGATTTTGGGTTGCCAAAAAAAGATTTGCATTCCAATTCAACTGCGTGTATTTTGGGCTCATGAGGATGTAGATATCAAAAATTTCAAGCTCCATGTCAAATGCATGCAAGGAGTCCAAGAAAATAATAAAAAGAAAATTTCCTCATTGGGCTTATATAATATTCATATAAATCAGAAGAAGAAAAACTTCAGTTATAGCTAATCAATGCCTAGCACCTTTACAGCAGTGTGTACAGTAATCATATTTTCTTCTGACAATAGTACCGCATTATTATAAATTCATTGATCAACATCAGTAAAAATGAGAATGTCTATGATTTATAGAGGCCAAAATGTTAATGCCCATAAATGCAGCAGTAGACCTTACTGTGCTCTTACAAGAGTAATAACAGGCCAAAATCTTTCCAATAAACTTTAAGTAAGAGAACAATCAAGGTCAGTTAACTCTTAAACAAAAACTGAATGTACTTCATCTTTACCTGTAGCAAGCACGTTCTTCCATTAATTAGAAGGCGAGTACCAGCAGCCTCTTCTTCAGCGTATATCACGTGGCTGTTTCCATCCAACTGTTGAAGAAATCCTAGCTCATCATTGCAGTCATTAAAAAAACTTGGAACTTCAGATTGCCAGTACTAGGTGGGTTTTATGTACACAAATATTGAGCTAGAAATACATTTTATGTACTCGGGAAACTATGGAAATAGTACCAAAACTAGAACGAGAAAAAGAACCTTTAAGGTAAACTGTTGTGAAACCAAAGCAACCATTGTTAATTTATTTTTTATTTCACTACTATTAGTGATATATTAAATCAGTTTTTTTTAAATTATTACATGCCTTTTATATGCTGACTCAATGTATCCAACTAGAAATATATTCTCAACCTTAGCACTTATAAACAGTTATGAATTTATTTCTTCATAAGGTTTTTGTGAGTGGGGAAGGTGGGGCATAGACGGGGAACAAGAGTTTCCCACTTTTGTTCCTCTTTTATGAAAGAGAAAAAGAGAAGCTGCTGTGTTCTTTAATCTTATTTCATTGCAGGGTCTGGTTCATTGCTAGATACATCATTTACACAAATATATAGTGTTTTTTAGAGCCTTTATAAAATGAAAGATATGCTCACCTGCATCAGAAGGCCTCCATCACGTAAGGTATGAATTTCTGCCTCAATTTCTGACTGATTCAACTTTAACCTGTAGCTGCCTGTCCCCCCTCTAACCATTTCAATCTGAAATGTACAAGAGGTACATAAAACTCAAGAAAGCAAACTACTAAATACGCATGGAAATGGTAAGGAGATCTTTTCTATACAAACGCAATGAGAAGCTTACTGTGTATTTGCTTCCTTCAATATTCAGAGTAACTACAGAGCTCACTAATGATATATGCTGCAAAAAGAATGTCGGTTAAAAATAGAAATACAATAAACAAGGAAAACATTGAAAAAAACACAAATGGAAACAGCAACCAACTATAAAATGACTATATCTGGAACCAACCTTTGGAGGGACTTGACCCTTTTCAAGATAACCAATGTAGTCAGAGACCATTGCTGCGCTGCTTGTAGATGCTTTCTAAAGGTACAGAAAAGGAAAATGATTGCCAGGTAGGATTATAAAGGCAGAAAGTGCCATAGAGCAAAGTTTAAAATGAATTCTTCAATAGTAGAATAAGTTTATTCTTACATAAAGTGCTCCCCCCACTACGGAAAGATACCATGGAGGCCTTTCAGCTCGAACACGCATAGCAATTCGGCTGTCTAGCCATCCTGTGTGAATCTTATTGTCTCTGTATTCTGAAGCCTGTTCAAGGACTTCCATGTTAACATGACATGTATATACATGATAATCATTTAAAATGTTTCACTCAAACAAACAGATTCACTTGCTAGTCCAAATTTATGTTTGACACTTCAAATCAAGATAGACGAATACCAGAAAAATCTTACATGCAAAAGATCTATGGTGTAGTCAACATTTGTATGAATTTCTCCTCGAATTTGTAACTCCTTGAGCCCAAGAACCATATTAGCAATAGCTAAGCTTCTAGACTCCCCAAATGCAAAAACATGTCCTGAAAGAAATGATAAACAATTTTTCAAAGAACAAAAAGGAAATGCTAAACATAAATAATCATATAATAGAGATACATGAGGTTTTGATTTCAAGTAAGCATAAAGATGGCATACCGAACTGAGAATCAGAGAACTCATGAATACCACCTCCAGACTGCAACCAGAAGAGAAACATTCAATGTATTGTATGAGATGCATGCAAGCCTCTCAAATGTTTGTCATACAAAATCCTAATGATGATTATGATGATCAGTGAGCAAGCAAAGGAGTGATAGGAGAAGGAAAGGTAGATTAATATTGCTGATCAAGACCATCTAAATCTGGTGTTTCAGATATGATTTTCCGTTTAGCACTTTAGTAACATTTCCTAAGTCATCTTTGGTTTTTCTCGATGTTGATGTTATTTACACAAGTGTTTCTCTACATGATCCATTGTCTTCTTATGGTAACACTTTAAGTAATAATAAAGGCAAAAGCTTAGCCAACTAAAATTCAAGATCAACATTAATAACACAAATCTACAATGCATCTCAGAGAGTTGAAGTACCTTGACAGAAAAATAAGCCCACATATTTGGTTTTCCCTTAAAACTTAATTCCTGTATCAATCAAATGAATTCTGTAAATTTGCATGCCAATAATATCTAATGGCACAGAATTATGATTCTCATTTGCACCAGAGACTAACCTGCACTTTTCCACAAGTAGGCCTGAAACCATCGTCAGGATCCTCACTTGTTACCCGAACAGCTACGCAATGACCTTTTGGTCTTACAGACTCAGCTTTATCAAAATTGAATGCAGTGGCAGCAACTGATGTTTTCCTCCACGCATCATACCCCCCACCATGGTCCATTCCATAGAAGCGTCTTATTTCTGCAATTCATCAAAAATACAAACAAGTAAGAATTAGAATGACATTTACCATGAAGACTGCTGGTTTTGGATAAGCTTGTACCAGGAATTTGCCAGAGAGGAATTCCCATTCCAACGGCAACCTGAGCGGCTGGTAAATTTATTTCAGCAATCCACTCAGTAACAGGATGCTCAACCTGAAAACAACTGCCTTTACGAAGAGACAAGGGAAAGTCTATAATATTTGCTCAACTGAAAGGTGAAATAAGCAAACCTGCAACCGAGGATTTAGCTCTAGAAAGTAGCATTCACCAGTATCCATGCCGTAAAGATACTCAACAGTAGCAGCACCAACATAGTTAACACAAATAGCTAGCCTCCTTGCAGCCTGTTCCAACATTTTCACAGTCTCCAGGGGTGCCACAGTAATAGGACCCTCTTCAATAATCTGTAACACATCAAAAGCCAGAGTCATCACCATTTCCATGAAGTTTTCACAAAACAAATGATGCAATAACCATTTCAGGTAGAGAATACCAGTAAAAGTTACTGATATGAAAAATATCTAAGAGGAGAAAAGGTTTCGGTAATATAATACAGTAATGCCAAAATATAGACGGGTTTAGGTTTTTCATTTCATAAGGACGCCATTGATTTGTGAGTGATATGATACTAAGAAATTAACTGTGAATCTACAGAAATCCAACTTTTGACTAAATGTGAATAACCCTCAAGTTCAAAAACATCGATGGGCTCCCTATAACATTTAATAAAATTTTGAAAGCACCACACCAGTGTCAATCACGAACATGGTACCAAATGTCGACTAGTGTTGATGAATCAAATTTTCAACTTGCCGACATGACACCGATACAACATCGACATGATAATTTGGTGAATAAAGGTGAATTTTTTTACTGTACTTCCACCAACATGAAGCTAACATGCCGATATTTTACTGTCACGTGTTTGTTTTTCATCTTGTTGAAGTTCAACACGAAACCAACAATTAAAACTATGATCATAAGTTGAATTCTTGACTGTCTTTAACTCTAATTTTAACCTAAGAATATGTTTTCTCATATTGTGTTTAACACTAATCTTAACCTAAGAATATGTTTTCTCATATTGTGTTTAACTCTAATCATAACCTAAGAATATGTTTTGTCATATTGGACTCACTTTGGTTTAAGAAGCCTCCCCTTTTTCTCACAGATACCAATTTGGTTCTGTGTTTTTTCCATGCCTCTGATTCCCTCTTATGCTTTTCTCCTTTAAGGTCCTTCCAACAAGTCTTGTAAGTATACAAACCCATCACTTCTCACCACTGACATCTCCTGCTGCAACCATGGCTAATCTATAACAGGAAATCCAGCATCTATTTTATTAACTCATTCTCTGGTTCCTCACAAGGATCCTTCACATTATCTACCAGTTTCTCTAATTTACTTTGCAAGTTTCTCCATCAGAAATTTAGTGCTGCAGCAATGTAGTGAAAAGGTCCTCACAGGACCTTGTTTATCTGTGTTATGCCACACTCCCATCTAGACTCTAATCCAAATTGAGATACAATACTAAGGACCTTTACTGAAGTGGAGACAATTATTTCAAATGGTTATTTTGAAATCAAGAGAATCCAGAAAACAATAATATAACACAACAATGAGAAACTTGGAGATGAGGGTTTGGTGAGAGAAAGGAGGACAAGACGAAACATATAAATGAAACACTTGAACATCATATCCATTTTTTTGCCCGGTTAGGAGCACTATACAGAACAACCTGCCTGATCACAGCTATGACCTATCATATCAGGTTTTAGCCTCTGTCATCTTGAGCAAGGTTGGAAAGCATTCACCTTTAATTTCCAGTCCCTATTTATTCTGCTTGTTGCAAAATCATGTGTCAACTTTGTAATTCTCAAAATGTCACAGTTTGAACAAGAAGATGTGGGTATCTTTTAAAGTTTTTGGTTCAAACTTGAAAGTTTACTAAATGGTTTCAATCAAGTCTAAGCATTATCGCATAGTTTAAAATGGACTAGCCTGGATGTGCAGGTTCATTATTAATATTAGTTTAGTTAGTATTTGTTTCCTCATTCTTTTGCTTTTAATTTTATTTCTCTAAGGATTTTAAAAAGGCTGAGAGTTTTTTTTTTCAGTTTTCAGTTTTATATTTTCAGTATTATTCCTAAATTTAACATTTGTTTTTTACCCAATCCATTTTATTTTCAAGGAAATGTAAATTTATTTTGATGCCACTGGGATAAAATTGCCATATCAAATCACTATTGGAATAATAAGTCAATTGAGACATAAAGTTCATTGTCGTTGTCAAGTTTTATCAATTGCAATGATTAGTGAATACTATTCCTTGTTGTGCCTTAGAAATGCAATGGGTGTTCCTAATAGGAAATCAAGTGGAATCCACATGATTCTTATTTCGTGAATAATATTTGATATCCAACTCAATTCGATTATTTGATGTCTTAAACCTACTGTTTATGTCATATATAGTGTATATCTGAAATTTTTTTGTTCAAGACTATATGAGATAATCACTTATTAGAAACACAAATATCATTTCTCATCTACTTTTATTTAATGGAGTACCAGATTTCAAGAAAAACTTTTGCAAAGGATATAAGATATATAAAAGTGTTATTTATCTCCTTAAATTTCCTCAAGCATCTCTTAGGTAATACTTATCATATTCCAACTAATCACATATCAACAAATTAGAACCCAATGCAGATATTTTCACCTGCTTACAGTTTTCTCTCTCCAAACTAGAAAACATGTCTACCTCAATGCACCTTACACCTTCAAAACAGATAGGTTGGTGGTGATAAAGAAGGGAATGGTCACGTTGGAAAGGAGGAGATGGTGGTGGATGTGCTACTGACCATACATTATATCTTCTAAACGACTTTGGTTTGAAAGAGAAGGCAGCATCATTGTCCATGAGAACAATTAAAGAGGTGTTAGTGTCAAGGCAACAGCTAGAGTGGTGGCAACCACATTCAAAGGTAGTGGCAATGCCTTATCGTCACAGCGGCACAGTGGAGCACTTAGAGAACAATAACGAAAAGGACATGGAAGCAGCAAGGATCTGATAGAGGTATCATGAACAAGGGAGGACAGATCTCATTTGAGTTCAGCACATACCAACCAACATTGGTAGGGAGGGTAACCCCATTGTGGTTAGCACATTCAATTGGGGATATGCCATTAACAAGGATCAATATGACATTAGCTTGTTAACGCAAGGGCAGTTTTGGAAGGCAACAGAATCCATCACTCTCTTCTTTATGGGAATGGTATGGGAAAATAGGCAGAACCACCACTCTCTTCTTTATGGGAATGGTATGGAAAAATAGGCAGAATCGCCACTCTCTTCTTTACGGAAATGGTATGGAAAAGGGAGGAAAAGAGAATGGAGGAGAAGAAGAAGAGGTGATTTCAGATCTGGAAATAGGGTCATTTGCTCAATTAAGTCAAAGAGTAAGTGATTTCAACATACACAAATATTAATACAAAAAACTCAAAAACATATGCAAATGGAAATTTGTAACAAAATATCTCCAAACTTGAATCCCTCACTGTTAATTGCTTTTCACGTTTAGGTTGAAGGATTTAGTGGGAACAAATACTTCAATAGTCAGGCAAAAGAAATACTTCACAGACTCTGACATGCAGTTGAATCTTGAAGTAAGCAATTGCACTTATTATCACGGAAATTAATAACATTAGACATGTTTTTCAATTTGTTCATAACAGAAATACATAAAAACAACTACAAAGGTGAAAAAAGACTTGCCTTTTGATGTCTCCTTTGAACACTGCAATCACGACTGTGCAGTGCAGCCACATTGCCATACTGATCACAAAGTAATTGGACTTCTAAGTGCCGGCTCTACAAGAAAAGGCATGCGAAGTTCAGAAAAGGTAAGTGTCTACAGGCACAGTGGAGAACCTGTTGTAATGAAAAAGATACCATGCATTCTCTTGTTCTAGGAAAATGTACAATAGAAACATGTTGAATTAGAGCGAGCATCGACTAATGGATTACACTAATATTAGAACAGTAGTGAGATACTAACCTGTGAAGCAAGTTTCATTATGAATATTGGAGAACCAGGAACTTCACCCTGAACTTGCTTAAACAGTGCTCTTACTTCATCATCATTATGCACCTAATAGGTTTGCAAGAGAGAAACAGACTGACGTTGTTAAAAGTTAAAAAGATATGTGAAGCAACATTTATGGTCAAATATTAAATGAAATGTATTGTACGCATTGTTTCGTGACTCTGATATGTTGTAAATATAAAAATATTTGTGTCTTAGATTTAGTTTAAGATATTGAGAAATAAAATTGCTTCAGTTTTGGAAAACTCTCATGGTTGGGTTGGAGTCATATACTCATTTAATATATGGAATTGCTTTGGTTTTAGCAAACCTTCATGAATGGATTGGAGTCATGTAATCAGTTACTACTGTAATGTCAAGTACTCTTATGATGGTTACATTGCCGGAAACAAAAGAAACATAAGCAACATTCATCACAGATGTAAAATGACATATATCACCGACCACGAATATGTAACAATTTGTTTAAATAAAGTATTTTCTGTTATAAAATTTTGAGTTTCAAAAAGTGCTTCTATCACATCAAACTTTCATGATTTGGTTTTGATGAATCACAAAATGCATCATGTTGGTATTTATGCTAGTGATTGTTTTCTATAGTGATAATTATTGAGATTTGAGTCCATTACTTTTATTTTATAAATATCAAAGTGTAATTTTCTGCTAAAAAATTTAAGCAACATATATGGCCACATACTACATAATCATATGTCCATGCACTTGCCCACATACCACTCAGGCATCATGCGGAATGCAGTGGCTAACCATCTACAACTTGCATATGCCATATTGTTTTGCAGAAGATTCTGTACATGTTCCATGTTATAAAAATATAAGAAGAAAACAAACTTCTGCTAAATGATTCTTTAAAAATGAAAATCATGCAGTAATGTGATTAAGTGCAAATTTACAATATTTTAATAGAAATTCCAACACTACATTTATGTAAAAGGATGTATCATGAAAACAAACCTTTCTTATCCCTTTACCTCCTCCTCCCCAAGATGCTTTGATCATTGCAGGATAACCTATAATCTGACAGCTAGCCACTGCCTCTTCTGTTGTATAAACACAAGCTTTCCGATAGATATCTTCAGGAATGGATTGTAAACAGCTTTCAGATGCAATTTTGACCTGGAGGGCAAAAATAATTAGAACAGAGATACCAATAAAAAATATATTTAGAACAGAAGAAATGAATCGGTTGATAATTCAAGCAAAATATCAGTTTTGTTAGAAAAGCTCACATGAGATCCACTCCAGGAGAGTGTTGGTACTCCTGCCGCTTGTGCAATCAAAGTAGAACCAATCTTGTCTCCTAAGGCTGCCATTGATGCAGCCGGAGGACCAAGAAATATGATTCCCTTCGCACTTAGTGCTTCTGGAAGCTCCGGATTTTCCGATGCATGTCCCCATCCAGGCCACACAGCAGAAACATTTGACATCTCTGCCAGCTACAAAATAATCATAGTTTACCTTAATCATATTATAAACAATGGAACTGCCTATTGTTAGTGTAAATGACTACCACTAATAAGAGCTAAACATGGATGAATTGAAATTACCTCAACAATAAGTTGAACATTAGCATAATTATTATTGTTTGTTCCACCAGGAACTTCCAAAAATTGGTCCGCAATTCTGATATGCTCTGCATTTATTCTCATGTCATCTGGAGTAGCCATAGCTATCAATATAATAGCCTTCTCAGTACCAAATGTTTCATAAGCCCATGTCCTGACACTTCGCATAAATTTGACCGCCGCCATTCCATTATTTGCAATTAAGATACTATGAATAGCTTTCTTTCCACCAAGTGCCATGCAGAAATCTTCGACTTCTGACAAAGTAGCAGCCTGTCTTGTAGTAATCTTCCCATTCATAACCCCGTTTGTACGACCATTTTCTGCCATAACTGGTCCCTTCTAGTCTCTGAATATGTTGTACTGGAGAATCATTGCTAATTAATACAAGCTAAAAGAATATATTTATCCATCAAAAAACCATGCATCATAATGCAGAAGACTTAGCAATTAATTGGTGATTAGCATGGCTTCTGTGTGAGACTTCTACAAATTATCTCTGACAAGGTATGCGATCTATTCTAACTCTTTGATTATGTAGCAACAGTTGACTGGCCAAAATTCAAGATGGCATGGTAACATGATCAAGTAGTAACACTTGCGAGATACAAGTATTGATACTAATTTGTTGGTAATACACAAAAACAATAGGAGCAGATGGAAAGTTTAACAGTGTTAAGTGGGAGTCATGCTCATACCAGATTCTAAGAGTTAAGTTACTACAAGAAAAACAATGTCTCAATAAGTTAAACCGATTAGCAGACGACAATAGAAACTGAAAAGCTTGCATAAAGAGACAAAATAAAACCAAGACGACCCAGATCAAAGAAGCGAAATCTCTCCTGATACTCCAAGAGAGTATCACAACAGTACATAACCACAAAAATCCCACCTTTAACCGTCAATTAGCTTCAAAACCCGAAACAAATCCGACCCAGAATACCCAAAAGAAGAGAAGTAGCTCTAGAAGGAAAGCTCACATGAACCCAACTGCACTAAAAAAACAAAGCAGACAGGGTCAAATACACAGACTTACATCACAGGGCGAGGGCCGCTAAGTAGAACCCAAAATGTCCGGAAAGGAGAGGGAACCAAATCGAATACCACCTGATTCCACCCCTCCCTTTGTTCAAATCTGTAAACACTAGAGAGAGAGAGTGTGTACGTAGGAGAGATAGAAGAGAAGGAATGCAAGAAAGAAGGGGACGGCAGTATGGAGGGTGGAATGAGAAAGAGAGGGAAGAAGACGATGAGTAGTAGAGAAGAGGTGTAACAACGGCCTTAAATGAGGAGGGCGACCACGTGATGCCTGTCTAACCCCCAACTCTACTGGTTGTAGTGCCACCACCACCACCACCACCACCAGAAGAACAACCAGCCCAGCAGACACAGAGAGAGAGAGAGAGAGAGAGGGGGGTGTGGGAGGGGGGAGATGCCGTGGAAGCTTTGAATGCGGTTGGATGGGGGTTGTTGGGAACTACCCCCCTCTCTCTCTCTTTCGATGTCTCTCTCATTCTCTCTCCAGAGACCATGGCAAAATGAAATGAAAAGGGAAAAAAAAAATAGAGGAAGGGTGGTGGTTGCTGCTTTTAGTTGGGGAAAAAAGTTGTATATACAACAAAACAATCTCACGTCAAAACTTACAAATCTCATCTCAGTCTAATTGCGACGGAAAGATCTACGTTTGAACACGAGGTAATTTATCGGTAAGGAATGAGCTATAACTAGATTCCATCCGGATTTGAACGTGAAAGCGACTGTTAAACCTGCAATTCCCTGGACAACCAAGAAGGATTGTCCTGTAGATCAATGGTAAGTTGAGATTATTGGTCTCTGATATTCATGCCTAAGCTCGTTTCTCACAGGATTTTGTAGATTGAGGTTATCGTAATTATAATTTCTGATCAACCGACCTACTTACAGTCGTTTCCAACGATAAAAACTGTGGTTGGCGGAAGGCAATCTTGCTTTGCTTACTTACGTGTCAACTGGGACTGAGGAGGAAGCGTGGGTGAGAAAGAAGGACGTGCCGGTGGTGGTGGCTGGCTGGCTGGCTCGCTTGCCTTGCTTGACCGTGTGTTGGCTGGCAGACCAACTACCAAGTGCCCATTGTCAGCTTCTTTCGGGGGACCGACACTACTCCTTTTTCCTATTTGTATAAGTTTATAAGATTAGATTTCTTTCTCCTGCTAGATTGGTTTAGTATGATTTTTTAGTATGTAGAAACTAAGATATGTCGGTGTGGGGTCCAAAGTCAATGGTCCTCTTGCAAGCTTAGAACAAGATAGGGGCCACGCCGGTGATGTAATGCAACCTATTTATTAGAATGGATTAAGATTAGAGTAAAATATATTTCCAAGTCAGTGTCCTCCATACGTTTTTTTTTTTTGGAAATCAGTGTCCTCCACACGTTAGAACAAGAAGATTGAGCACGTATTTGACTTTTATGGTTTAGTTTTTGTTGAAAACGATTATTGACATATATTATAATTAAATACTTGACTATGAGATATATATGATATTTGTGGAAGTTGAACTTCTAATCTCTCGTACAATTACAAAAAGGTTTCACCACTATAAACCAAGTGACTGTAGACTTTATGGTTTGATAATTAACGAATGAATGAACCTTTGGATTAGCTTTTTTTATTTTTTTCTGCAAATGGTAAATATATGTATTGAAATAATACTTGGCGATGCTTACCACTGTCAAATAATAAAAATGACAATATTTCAATTATAGATATGCAAATTCTATCCCATATATAAGAGAGGAGTGTGATAATACATCATACTAGGCAGAGACACTAAGAGTATAAGCAAACCATACTCATTATCAACAGTATCAAGTAAAAGAAATAAATTACAAGCCAAGGAGAAAGTGGTCAAAATAGTCAAAAAAAATAACCATCCAAAAATATCCTTAATCACCAGATTCGTTAATAGGAGGCATAGCCGCCTCCAAGGCTAAATCAGATAAGCTATTCAAATCTTTGGTTGCAGCATTGAAACCGATGGATAGACCAATAGGTGTAGTGATAGCTTGTGTTACCTAGGCCTAGTCTCAATTATGTTGCATCTGCTAGATGACTTGGAAATTAGATGAGCTTGCCAACCCTTGACCTATGAGAAAGTTTTCAGTGTAACAAGATGTAAGATGCAATATTTGATATAATATTGAGTTGAAGTTTCTACCATGTTGCCTAAAAATGATGGAATTTCTGTTAAGTCATAGGCTTCAAAGGATTGTAAGAACGAGCATGTTCCAACCTTTCAAATTAACGTTAAATTTAACCAAGTTGAATAGTGAAAAAATATCTGAATATCATTCTGGCAAACAATATTATTCAGAAAAAAAATCCAGATAACTAAGGACATAGAGCAATGCAAAAAGAGATAAGCAGTAATTTCCAAATTATGACCATATAACTCACAATGTACTAGGCCAAACAATCCTCGTTGAATTAATGTAGTTCTAGAGAGAATTTTATCATGTATAACAAGTCAAGCAAAAACTTTAATTTTTAGTAGAACTGTACATTTTCATATGCTATTTTTAAACTTAAATCTTAAACCCACATCATTTAAAAAGCCATAATAATTTTTAACAAAGAATTCCTTATTGAGAGTTAAAGTCCATTCCAAAATATCTTCCTTACTGGATAGGCATAGCAAATCCATAATGGATTTAAATTCCTATGGTTGAAGTGAAGACTGAAGAGAACTAAGTGAGTTAATACTATTATTATTGAATATATCTAGTTGCTTGTTACTATAAGTGAAAAGTATCTTCTAAACAATACATTTCTTATTCTTAGAAATGGAATACAAATCAAGTAAAACGTATTTCAAAGCAATGTTATTAATCCATTTATTTACCTAGAAAATTATTTTCTTCCTATCATTCACTGTAAATGAGGTAAGCGTGTTGATAATAAGGAAACAATTTCTTAAGTTCTGTCAAAGGGGTGAAGCCCTATTGGAGGCCACATTGAGTAAAGCACCAAAGTGACTACAAGAGAAATATCTGCTTTTCACAAGAGCAGACCACTTAAGGCACATATTATTAGCAAGCAATTGCTAAAGTAACTTACATTTCAATGCAATACTAAAATTTCTAATGTTAATTATCGTCAACTGATCTTGTTCCTTATTCCAACAAATATTTTGTCATTTAGCCAAGTAATAATCATTATGAGAGGTGGAAGTAGAATTCCAAAGGAAATGACGACGAATATGAGCAATTTCCTTTTCAACCTTCGTTGGAAGATGAAGAAATGATAAGTAAAAAATAGATATAACGGATAATACTGAATTAAGCAAAGTAAGCCTACCCGCAATGGATACATATTTGGCCTTCCAAATATCTAATTTAACCGTAATTCTGTCCAATACAGGTGACCAATCACCATAAGAATTTTGTTTGTGATATAAAGACAAACCCAGATATGTAATTGATAAAGATGTGGAATTACACCTCAAAATAGTGCAAAATCTATCAATCAAGTGATCCAGAACTCCAATCCTAGTGAGGAGAGATTTATGGAAATTTATTTTTAAACTAAAGTAGGTTTGAAAGCAACATAATATTATTTTGAGATTAATAAAGCAATCCTCTGTTAGAGTTAGAAATAAAAGTATATCATTTGTATACTGAATATTTAACAATTCAAATCGAGAATGAGGGAATGGAATTCCCAAAATGAGATTATTTTGTTTTCCTAGTGCTAACGTTCTATTAAGAATGTGTGTAACCACTATAAACAACAATAGAGATAATGGGTGACCTTGTCTAAGACCATTTGAAGCTCCAATGAAGCCTTTGGAAGAGTTATTGACTAATGTAGAAAATTTTACTAATGTAATTACACATCCTTATCTAATCAATCTATTTTTCTCCAAATCTCAATCCTCTAAGTGTGCTGATGAGAAAGTCCCAATTACCATTATCAAATGCTTTCTCGAAATCTAATTTAAGCATAAGTCCATGTGTATAAGAAGTGTGCATTAGGTAAAGAATTTCTTGAGCTACAAGGAAGCAATCATTGATATCGCGTCTTAGGAGGAAGACACTTTGAGAATCATCCAACATAGAGTTAAGAATAGGGCAAAGTCTAGCAGTTAGACATTTAGAAATAATCTTATAACTACTGTTTAATAGGCTAATGGGTCGTTAGTCTTAGATTTTCTCAGCCTTAGACTTCTTTGAGATGAGTATGATAAATGTTTAATTGATACTTTGTAAAGTATTAATGTCATTTGATTGATGAAAGAACTCAAACACACCAAACACATCCCTCTTGATTTCATCTCAAAAATAATAATAGAAGTATAGAGGAAAGCCATGAAGACCTGGAGATTTTTCCCCAGGCAAGGAAACTCTAAATTTCTTCCTTTGAAAATGAGATTTCAAGATCATTAGGGGTAGTGCTTTTGTAAGGCAGCGAAAGATCCCAATTAAAAGAGATCACAAGATAAAGAGGTTTATTAAACAGAGAGAAGAAGTACTTCTCAATAGCATTACAGACTAGTGATGGAGAGTCAATGCAGACATCATTAATAAATAATGAAGAGATTGTATTGATCCTTTTCCTATAGTTTACCATTTTATGGAAAAGGGAGGTATTGAGACCACCTTCTTTCAATCATTGTAATCGAGAGTATTGCTTCCAATATATTTCATGTTCAAGTAAGATATTGAAATGTTCTAATCCAAGTGCTTATTTCTTATTCCATGCCTCTATGGTAATAGGAGAACAATTAGCCTGATTGTCTAGGTCCTGGATCATATCATTAATTTCAATTAACCTAGCATGATGATCAGATCTTCTAGTAGGCAACCAGGTTTTGATCGCTAATTTAACAGCTTTTAATTTATATCAAAATCTTGCCATCATACTTAAATTAGAGGAGAAATTACATAGACAATTCTTAATAAGGCTATCAAAACCTTCACAAAGTAGCCATGGCTTATAGAATTTGAATGGGAAAGTTTCCCGTCTAAGTGGCACGGTATCAAGACAAATAAGTAGACATGGAATTCGGGCCGGGCCGGTCACAGGCGGCCCATCCGGGCCGGTCACAGGCGGCCCGTCCGGGCCGAGCCGGCCCGCTAGTTGGTCCAGGCCGGGCCGGCCGCAACAAGCCATGGGCCCGGCACGACCCATGGCTCGCATGTGGGCCGGGCCCACGGGCTGGCTGCAACAACCCTTTTTTTTTTTCACTGTGCATGGGCCAGCCTGGCCCGGCCCGGGAATTTTCATGGGCCAAACTGGGCCTACTCCACGGGCCTTAGCGGGCCTGCCCGTTTGGCCCAGCCCGATTTCCATGTCTACAAATAAGTGATGAGTGTATTTTAATTAACCGCAAATGCATGCATACAAAGTAGCATGTCGACAAGTACGGGTCGATCCTACAGAGAAAAGTATTTTAAAATTAAAAATTTATCATCAATTATTGAAAAAGGTTTGAGAGAGTTGATGTGAAAAGAAATATTTAACACTAAACTATTAGAATGTAATCAAATCAATTAAAATATATCTAGGATTTAGAATCCATTTATGTAACATTGAGAATGCATAATTAAATTTACTCTATCTCTTGTTTTAGATTTCAATATTTGATTAAATGATATTTACCCTAACAAGCATATACTATATGCAATGCACCATAGAATAACAAGTAAGGAATAAAACACATAGAGTCAAATAAATCAAATGATATATGATCGATCTGAGATTATTTACATAACTCCTAAATCATTCTTCCCAAAGCATAAACTAAAAAGATTAATTCAATATTAGTCTATCAAAGTTTATCAAATGATTAGTGATCTATGTAATATACATCTAGTCTACATAATCATAGTGTGACCAAGCCGACCCGAAGGAGGGGGAAGGAGATCACAGCCATGCCAAGATGGCGAAGGCGCAAGAAAAGATGAAAGAAAAGAAAAGGAGTCGCCACCTAGTCTTTTAAGGGAAAGACGAGGAAAACCACAAAAGGATGAATGCTTGGAGTGCAAATGAGAAGGCCGGATGTCTGCTAACCAGAGGATGGGTAAGGATTCCTATTACGCACGAGGAAGGTATTAGGCACCCTCGTGCACCCGAGAAACTCGGTCTTTCTAGCCTAAATCACTTGCTAAGGCTGAATGATTGCTTGCTAAGCCTAGATCATGCTCTAAATATGCTAATATGAATGCCTAGACAAAACTGGATGGATGTGTGTGATGGTATGCGAAAATTACAAAGAAAACCACATAAAATGATGATATTTTTGGACCGATTGCTCAAGAAAACTACATGGATGTCAAAAAGATATAAAATGAAATCAACCCAAACTCTCATAATCATAAAAACGGTTGTGAAAGTCAAAAAGGGAAAATAATCCGCAAATGGGCCAATGTGGGCCTCTCGGTTAGTTCCTGTACGCCTTCGAGCGACGAAATCCAAATCGAGTCAAAAGACCGAAGTACGAGATTAAATAGGGTCCAAACTAATGCAAGGCGAGAGATTCCGAAAACACAGAGAAATCGAAAAAAAGGAAACATAGAAAAAGACACAAACTCACTTAAAAAGAAGGATTGATGAGTAAATGTGTTGAAAACCAAATGAAAAGGGTAAACAAATGCCTAAATGTGTAAAACGTGTCGAGGGATGGCTTGGACTAGGATTAGGAAAGGCTGAGTGCAAAATTAAAATGCATACACATGGATTGAAAACGTAGGGGCAATTTGGTCATTTTCATGATTGGATGTGATAAATGCAAACACAGGGGTAGTGCATGGACTAAAATGTGTACAAAACATTTATACAATATTATTTGCAAGAAAACATGACAAGAAAAGCAATAACACGACGTAAACACAATAAAAGACAAACATAGGAGTTAAAACGCAAAATTCACAGAAGAAAGAGGATCTGGATGAAATCTACACTCAAGATTTCTATTCTAGCATGCAAATGATCGGTCCAATGTTAATGTGGTACTAAGATGTGAAGATTGCACTTAGGTAATTTCCTGGAAATTCAGGGTCTAAAGTGCAAAATTCACGCTTATTAGCAAATGTGGTTAAAATGTGAAACAAAAACTCCATTCACAGTGAAAATTATGATTTTAAAGTGGAATTTATGATAAAATAAAAAAAAGAAATGAAATAGGTGAAAGATAACAAAATATGCCAGAAATTGTGATGAGATTGCGAGAAAAATGATGAAAATCAGGAAAATCGCGAATACAAGGGTTAAAATGCAAAATTCGCATGAACTGTGCAAAATTGGCCAAGATGTGAAGTTAGAAACTTATGTACATTGCAAATATGACTTTCTGATGAAGGTTTTGTTTGAATAGTAATTTACAAGCACATGTGATCAATAAAATATGAAAATTTCCAAAAATGATGTTAAACACAATTAAAGGCTCAATTAAAGATTTTTAAAACAACCCAGAGACCTTGATGCAAATGTCCAGTGCACAGAAACTTTATTCAATGAGTTTAAGGATGCACATACAAAATATCAGGACCAAGATGCCATGGAAATCAAGTTTTTATTATTTTTTACATTCTCAGTGCAATTATGGATTATCTCAGGGTTTATGATGCAAATATCATAGAAAAAATCATTTAAAAGAAATCTGGGGAAAACACTGTAAATTTACCAGACTTAATTGTAAAGAAGATGTTTCTCTAGGGGCTTAATTGTGATAAGGAAAGGATTCCATAAAGATCAGTCTAATTATGCAATTTCTCAAGATTAAAATGCAAAATTCACAAGCAGAAACTCATTTTTTAATTTCCTGGGGGTTTAATGCAAAAGGTCTGGACTTAACTATAAAGAAAATGTGGGTTCATGGGCTTAAATGCAAATAAACATGCATGAATACGTTTGGGATTAAAAAAAGAAAACATTCAGGGAGGTTATACAAAATACACAGACAAAATAAAAGAATTCTTAAAACTACAGGGGCTATAATGTACAAATACTAGGACCTAAGAAAAATGAAAAGGACCTAAATGCAACGACTAGGACCAAAAAATAAATTAAAAAAAAACAAAGAGACTACTTTAAAAAGAAACTCCTTCGAAGTTCGCCGGAGGGTCATCGGCCCTTCCCCACTAGCGAGATCTCCGGCGGCGGGTCAGCGATGATCCAAAGGTCAGGGGCGGCGAGTTGCGGTGCCGGAGGCTGGAGGAGGGCGTGGCGGAAGCTTCTGGAGCGATGGCAGGAGCTGGGGAGGCCCAAGCCTCTCCCCCCACCTCGTGCTCCGATGGGGCTCTTCGGTCGACATTGGAGGAGACGACGGCGCAACGCAGCGGCTCTCTGGCGACTGGAGCGGCGTGGGGACTCACGGCGGACCTTCGGAGCGGCGCGAGGAACTCTCCGGTGGCTTCGACGAGGGCTAAGATGGTCCCAGTCATCCTCCCCACCTCGCGCTCCGGCGAGGTGTTCCGCCGGCGCCAAGGAAGATGACGGTGACGGGCTGGAGGCGTGCAGGCGATCCAATCGGAGCAGCGGCGGCTGGGAAGCTTCGGAGGGGCACGACGGAGCTCAAGGGGGTGTCGGCGTGCTTCGGGGAGATCAGAGGTGCTCCTCCCATCTCGGTGTCGGCGTCGGCGACTGCGGGGGATCGTCGGGGAACTCCAGTAGTTCAGGCGGTGAGGGAGCGACACGAACGGGTTCGTGGAGGCACGACGGTGGTCTCTGGATCGAAGGCACGACGCGAGGAAGCTCGGCGATCCCCTACGCTTCTCGACGGTGATTGGCGATGGTCGTTGGGTTGGCGTCGACGGCGAAAGTGTCTCGGAGCGGCGTGAGTCCAGAGAAATGGGGAAGAGAAGAAGAGGTTGGAGGAGAGGAGAAGAATGGAAGGAGAGGGGAAGGAGAAGGGAAGAAGAGGAGGAGAGGCCCCCGAGGGGCCTCGCCGGAGGCCACGTGGCTTGCAGCCTCGCCAGTGGGGTGAACCCACCACCGGCGGCAAGGCAATGGCAGGCAAAGAAAGGGGGAAGCCCCTTGTAGTGGCTCGATCGGGGGGGGGGGGGGCTAAGCAATCCTACAGGTCTACTGCAAAGGAAAAGGGGAAGGGAAAGAGAATACCTGGATTGTCCTCTCCGGCGTGAGGGATTGACGGCGGATGCTCAAGTTGGTGGCTCCGGGATGCAAACAAGGATCTGGGTGGCCCAGGAGGTTGCTCGTGTTCCGGGGTACGAGGAGGGAGCCCTGGTTCGCTAGATGGGAGAAGATTCGATCCCTGGGCTTGACGGTGGCGAGGAGTTTTTAAGCTCCGGCAGAGGCCTCCTCCACCGTCAATCTCCTCCTGGGGCCAGCACCGTTGGATGGAGCGCATGATGGAGAAGGTATGTTCGGTGATCCGGGGTCAGGGATTCAGCGTCGGAAAAACAAGGATTGAACGTCGGAGATTACGCCGGAAATCATGAGGTTGCCGGCGGTGATGGCTCGTCGGAATTATTTTTTGATTTTCTAATGTTTTGAATTGAATTCTAAAATGAAATAGTGTTGGGATTATTGGACTTAGGGTTTTGGGTTTTATTTTGATTTTTGTTTTGGGATTTTTTGGACTTTTTGGGGTTTTAATTTTAAGATTTTAATGGGGTTTCATGGGTTTAATTTAATCTCTTAATTTTGTGATTTAAGATTTAATTAAGGTTTTAATTGGTTTAGGTTTGATTTTTTCATGAATTGTTTAGGGATTTTTTAGGGGTTTGGTTTTGAATTTCAAATTAGGGATTTGAATTTTATTTTTGACTTTTTATTTATGTTTTATGATTTTAATTAAGTTTGTGATTAAAGTTTAATTAGTTGATTTTAAATCAAGGTTTTAATTATTTTGGGTTTGGAATTTTTAGGAATTTAGGGTTTTAATTTTAAGTTTTTAATTAGAATTTTGTGAGCTAAATGTGATTATTAATTTTGGATTTAGGGTTTTATTTAATTGATTTGAA